>VXAV01000127.1:642546-748177 GCA_013399715.1 Alectura lathami
ACCACCAACAACAAAAAGTTAGAATCTGCACAGACATGCTTTAATCACAAATTGTTTTCTGAAAACATTCAACAGTCTAATTTCAAAGTGTTTGAGCACCCTGAGCTTTCATTTCCACTTCTGAAAACAGCCAACTCCGTTGGGCTTTCCTCTGATACACATTGTCCTTCTTCTTTTTTGCTCATCTTTTGGAAGGCATGATGATATTTTGCTCTCTACATGTTTAAAACCCATCCACAATCATCAGCTGCCACATCACCTACTCATAACCTTCCTTATGTACAAATAGGAGCTAATGCACAATCAAAAGACTTGGTCAATAGATCCAAAATGGTAAAACTACCAGGGAAAAACAATGAGTTACACAACTGGTAACATGGTATTTAAAATCCTACTGTTGGCTTGCAGGCTATGATACCTGTAATCACAACTGTTGCTTTATTTCAAATGGAATATTATTTCATCAAAAAGAAAACATAGCTTCTCAGCAATAACTGAAGCCATGGAACAAAAGACAAATGATCTCATACTTAACATCACTGTTACGATCATTCACTATTCTGCTACAACATCCTGTGCAACTTCAGTCAAGTTGCTTAGGGTTTTTTGTGGCTTAATCCAACATCTTTGAGATAAGTATGACTTAGCTGCCCTTTCTCACAGGCACACAATGAGGATAGATACATTAAAGAAGAATTAATATATCACAATACAGCGATAGAAGTTCAATGCCTGAGTAGAGCTTCATTTATCTCTTTGTCTCCCTGATCAAGTACAGTGTCTAGGTTAAAGCCTAATCTATTAATAAATAAGGAAAGCAAACAGAATCTCCAGCTATACCTTCTTATATATGAAACAATGAACAAAAAGTGTAGAGTGGAAATACTAGAGAAAAAAAAAAAAGAATTTGTTCCATTATTACAATGGGCACAAAGAAAGGATAATAGCTACAAATTAGACACAAGCAAATAAACCTATTAATTCCAACAGAATGAAACAGAAAACACAACAAACCAGCAAATGTATATCAAATTCATATATAAGTGATATATGTATGTATTGTGACACACATTTTAAAAAGCCTTCTTAAAGTTATCTTGTATAAGAAATACACTAAAATTTACTAGCATATGAATTATATACTGTTCCCAGGATGAAACCGCCATATTTCTTGCGGTGTCCACCCTTCCCATAAAATAGCTTTATTAGAATTTAGGAATGTTAGGAAAAAAGCAAAGGTAATGTCTATAGCTCCTATTAAAAAGTCAATCATATGTTTCATAGTGATCATAGAATAATATACTATAAAAAATGAGTTTTTACCAAATATTCAAAATAATAGATTTATTTAGACTCACAGAGGAAAATCAAACTTGTAAATTGTGCAGATTATATATCCAATAAAATATTTATTGTTGCACAATGTATATTGTTTACTGTGTTGACTACTTTTCACCAAGGTGCCAGAGAAATGAAAAATTAACCAGTGTAGAATATAAAGCAGTTTTTTTCAAGTCCTAGAGCTAGTTCATGAGCATACAAAACAGACCATATTCAGAGCTGTAATATAGAAATTCTTCAGTGAGGAAGACACTGGAGCTGAATACCTGACAGCAGAACAAAACAGAGAACAGCATTAAAGTCATGTAGCTGAGGTGCTGCATGCAAATGCAGGAGGACTTGAATTAGTAATGTTGAAGGTCTAGCTGAAGTAGGCAGTGGCTATGTCAATGAATGTTTTAATGACATCTTACTAGTTTAAGGACTAACAAGTGCATACGTGCAGCCTAATGGAATCCTGGAAGTTCCGTTAATATGCAGTCTAAAATATCTGTGGTTTTATAAAACAAGTAAATACTTGAATATGCTTCTCTGCAGTTTCATAAAGTGGCCTGTGAAAATCACATACTTGGCTCAAGGCACCCGTTATTGTTTCCAGTGATAACCATAACCACAGACAAACAACCCCCTATTGTCTATAATTTATTCTTTTTCAAAATTTGCATGAATATTCATTTAAACTGTGGCTAAAGGGCATCAATCACTGTTCATGCCATAAAAGGGAAAAGTGAAGTGTAAAAAAAATTATTATTATTATAATCCATGGATTGCAGCTCAGACTACTACTTACTTAGCATCTTAATGCTGGGACTTCAAATATACCTCTGTTCATGTACTTCTTGTTCTCCTCATTTTGAGAAGACCTTTGAAATTTCCGTGTATAGGAGAAGGCCAAGCAACTGGCTGGTGGCACCGAGCAGCGGCGGAGCAGGGGTTGTCAAGCTGGCGGTATGATGATCCATGCAGAAAGACATCTGACCTGCCCTTCCCACTCACAGGTTCTAATGGCTGAATAAATAAATAAATAAATGCATCAATAATCTGGAGCAAGGAGGGGGGTTTGTCCCTGCCTTGCTCCCCATTTTTGCTTTTTCACAGTTTTGTGCTATTACAGACAAGAGATGAGTGCACCATGGCATAACAGAACACTGCAGCATTTGAGCTCAGCCCTCCTCTGTACTGTGTCCCAGTTAAAACCACACTTCCAGCTCTCCTCTTCCAGAGAACCAGATCACTCCAGCTGCGACCTTCCTCCAGGGAGATAGCGTAGCGCCCTGGGCTGCCGAGGGGCCAAGGGCATGGTCTGTCTCCTGCTCACAGCCCTCCTTGCTGCACAGCAGTGCTGAAGACAGCAGGATGAGCTGGGGTTTAGCAGATAGTCACCTTCATCCACTAGCTGCAACTGTTTGCGCTCAGCTTCCCCAGGGGTGGTTCATGATGCTGAGTGGTGTGTGCAGCAAAAGACCGCGGGCCACAAGGTAGCATCTCCGACTGACCCCAAAAAGCCATGTCACATTTTGGAAAGGGCCCTTCCTTCCCTAGCTGACCCCAGGCAGTGCAAAGCCAGCCTGGCCAGAGAGAAAGCAGCAGCTCTGAAATACCGCTTGCCCAAAAAACGCTCATCTGCCATCCTGGAGACATTGGTCCTGCAGCACCAGCTGAGAGAGGGAGTTGAGGTTCTGGGTTGTAATTTGAGTAAACGATTGCCAAAATTGTTTTATTTAAATTTGATTCTGACAGCAAGCATCAGGTTTGCTGCAGTGCTGCTTTCATACCACCAGCCAGGGGAAAGCTCCCACAGCTTCCAGGGCACATTAGCTTTTACTCTGCATGAGAAAGACTCATTTCTGCACCACAGCAAGGCCAAATCATTAAACAATACATTCGGATTAGACGTTCCCTTAGGAACTTGCAATTGCCATGTTTGTCAACGCTTGTTCTGTCAGCATTTGATACCTGCACATTTTCAAAATCTTTTTTGATTTACACTGAAGCAGCTGGATTATACCATCAACCAGCAGGAACCTGATACAAAACACTAGTATTGTCTGCTTGTTCCTGGTGCGTGCAGAAGGAGGCAGGGAGTGAACATGCACCTGAATGAGAAAAAGCCCTATTCCATCATCCTTCTGCTTAGATAGACTACCTCTCTCAGAGTCCTGCTGTGTGTCTGTAGGAGTTCAGATCCAGATCCAAAAGACTGGATGTCTGAAACTAGGTCCCTACATCAGTGCTCGAGATGCCTAAAAAAACAACCATTTTCTTAAGAAATTGAGGCCAGTCAAAAATGCTGTGTATTCAGTATATTTGTATGCATCTAATTTTAGGATCTCATTTTTAGAAATCCTGGACTAGAACCAAACCCATCTTCATATTTAAATGCACTGCAGTGCTGAAGCAGAAGTGAACAGCCCTGGACTGCTGCATAAAAAGGCAGGCTGCAACCCAGCAGAGCAGCGATTCCACCCTGCTGACCTGCTGGTGTGAAAGGAACTTCACTGATGAGGATAAAGATGGGCACAGCACAATAAATATGCACCATTTTATACACAAAGTGAAAGGATTAAAAATATTATATAAAACAACGATTTACAATGGATCGAGTCATGCGTGTCCATGGAACAAATGTTTTATGAAAGAATAAATGAAAAAATATGTATATATCTATATATATACAATTTTTTTCCTGAAACTGCAGACAGCCCCAGAGACTTCAAGGGATTATCAGTCAGACCAAAGGCTGCCAGAGCCCTGGCTGCTTTCCGGGGAGCTCAGGTCTTTCCAGGGGGGCAAGGAAGGGCAGCTGGAAACTGAAGGGTACACAGCTCCCCAGAGAGACTTTCTTTTTGTTGTCATTGGTTTTGCGTGCATGTCTTCTTCATAAGATTTGGTTTGAGACTCACTTCTGTTTTCTACCTAGAGATTTCGTTATGGCAAAATTAGAGAGATTTTTCTTTCTTTTGACTATTTCCCTGACTTATAGAGTTTTGTAAATATCTGGCATTCACTTAACCATAGCCAGCCCTGTGTTAACAAACACAACACTCTACAAATTGTCTTTAACAAACTAACTCAGACCGTCAGCTGGACGTGCTTTCATTCCCTTCCTCCACAATTTCCCAGAGGAACTAATAGCTGAATTATTCTTTTTTCACCTACCTCTAAATCCTTTCTATCTTAAATTTTACAATGTGAATCTCAAAGTTTACTCCTTGTTTCCATATGAAAGTACAGTAAGGTGGAGCTTTTATAGAACAGACACCCATTTACAAGAAGTAATTTACCATTAAGGAATGTATTTTTGAAGACATATCTTTCCTCACCCTAGCTCAATCCCCTTCCCAGCCCCACGCAGTACCTATACATACTATATATCCTCTTCTCATCCTTGTGATACTGCTGCGGCCACGTGAGCTGAACTAGCATCAGCAAGAAGTGCTATGGGCACTTTATATGGTTTTACTTGCCTGTGTTTTTCAGTCTGTCATTGAGTGGTAACAGAAGAACATTCCTCAGATAATAATTAAAAATAATAAAAACAACATTTGGAGTCAAGTTCTTGCACTTGCTCACATAGGACTGCTTGTTTGAAGCTATGGAAATGGTCGCATGGACTCGTGGTCCTGAGTCACATTTCTGACTGCTTATTCTCCAGGGAGCATTAGCAACAGATGACAGAGGCCTGTGGAAAGAAGCAGCACATTAGTTTAAAGTACAGGGAAGAAAAAAGAAAGAAAAAGAGAAAAAGAAGAAAAACTTATAAGGGAAGATGTAAGAAAATGCAAATCCAGAAGGTAAGGCTGCCTTTCACTAGGAGAACAACCCTTCTCCCCATGAGAAAGCAGCCATGAAGAGTAAGTTTTGGTGTTTTTTCCCTAATCTGGAATTAAGTACTGCCAAGGCAGCCAGCCCCTGGCACAGGCAGCTCTGGGGCCCCAGGCCAGGCAGGGCTCCTTGCTGCTCAGGAGGCAGTGCAGCTTCGCAGGCTGGGACACACACAGCCAGCACCATGGGGACGGGCACCAGGAAGCTGCATCCCCAGCTGGTCAGGCTCTGACCCTGCCCATGCACCACGAACGCACATGTTTTGCTATGACTTCTATCTAGACTCAGATCTCCTTCTCAGAGGGGTGCACTACCAGAAGAAACAGTGGCTTCACCTTTGGTTTATTGAATTTGACAAAATGTATTACTTTTGCAATGACATAGCTTGCATTTTAAAATTATAGAAACCTGCATAGATTAATTCAAAATTAAAATAATATATACATATTATAAACATATAAATTATTATATAAGATGCTCATCTTTGGGAAGGCAGGACTTTGGCCTTCTGGATGAGAGAAAAGGCTGAACACACATTCACCTACCAGACCAGCACACAACATTATTTAAAGATCTAAATAACTAGAGGAATGTACTTTACGTTCCTGTTGAATACTGCAGAATTTCCTGTATTCTAAAATAACTACTTTTCATGATACTAAATAGTAACAATACAATAGATTGAATAATTCTTACCCTTCTAATTTTAGGTGATGCAACAAAATATATAATATTTTAAGAACGTAAACTGTTGGTTTTAGAAGCTCCATTTCTTCATTTAAACCCAGAAACATGGCTCAGGATATTCTTGGATTAACCTTCATTTAACGCCAGATTCCTATACCATTGCTTTAGCATTATCATTCAAGCAGGTGATGCTAATCTACAGAATAAATTACCATAAGAAGCTGCCTATGATTTAAGGAAGGTCTGTTGTTGCTTGATAAATTTTCCATGAAATAAGCAGGTACATCTATGCCGGCATTAACATACATGCAAACACTGCCTGAAATGAGCAGTTCCACCCCCTTTCCTACGGCCACCTCCACACCAGACGGCACAAGTCCCCACTCCCCGTGACACATCCTCAGGCATTCCCTTCCTGGGGCAAGCCACACTGCAGACGCTCAGCACATGGCTTGGAGTCGGCTTCCCAGCATACACACGTGGAGCCCATGCTGCAAGAGCTTACAGCATGGCTCAGACTGGACAACCTGGTACCTGCAGTGGCTTGTTAATATTCTAATAGTAATTTACAGCACGTGAATAAATAGAAGCACGTTAGCAGTTCTCTGTACAGATCATGATTATGCATGTGCATACTCTATATTACAAATTGAAAAGGAACAAGTGTTTACCTTAAATCCTAACACCAAGTTCTGACTTCACCAAGTACAGTCTAAATGCCACAGCGCTGAGACAAGAGACAGATGGGATAGATAGATCTGAAGTGCTACAAATAAAATCTAAAACTGAACTTTTAAATATTCATTCTGAACTATAAAGAGAGCTGTGGCTTTTGTGCACTACAGATGGCTTGGAAATTCAGTGCAAACAAAGGACCAATTTTTGAATACTCATAGCTGCTCTACCATAATAGCTGGAGGCCCAAAACTCCAGGGGTTTGAGATGATTCAACTCGATCCTCTCACCTGCCAAATTTCATCAAAGCAACATTGCTTTTACCATCTTATAGGGATGAAAGAAATATGAATAGTGTGGGGTTTTTTTTCAAACAAAATGTGGACTCCTTAAGCTAGAACAAAAAAATTACAATATGAATGGAAAGTGCAAAGTAAAGGGAAAATTGCCTTTTTATCGTAGACATTAAAGCATAGTATAAGAAGAAATCTGTACTTTTTTATAGATTGAAAGATTAAACAGAAATAGTTGGTAGATTTAGATAAATGAAAGAAATAATAATAATAAAAAAGCATAATAAAAATTCCTGCCAGTCATAATCAATGAGAAACTGGTGATTGTCAAGTACAGCTTTAGGTTTAAATCTAGGAGAGAGACGTGTGTCTTTGTAAGGTAGCAGGGCATGACCTCATCAATCAAAGATTATCCTCTGCATAATAGTTTATAGAAAGAAACCACAAACACCAACTTCTCATCTGCCTTCTAGACAATGGCAAGCTGATACAGCAGCAAAGGGAATAAACTCATATAACACTGCTGCGAATGCCATACACTGCAGCACTTACACAGCAGTGCAAGGAGGGAAGCCCATGTGGTGAAAACCATACAGATATTTGTTTCAACCTATTTTCTGTTGCTGTTAGCCACTTCCAGAAGCCTTTGGCTTTAGAGAGGACGATCTCTCTCCCTTTGCATATATTTGAGCTTCTGCAAGAACTGAATACAAAAGCAAGACACAGAAGTGGGGAGGCCATGTGCTTGTGGGGAAGGCAGAGACCACCACTGGGACACACAAGACCACTGAACTGCAAATGCTCTTCCAAGTGTACAAGCAATGGAGACAAACATGCAGTGCTGAATCACAGCTAGCAGTCAGGCTTATGGATATTTATGAGGCACCGCTGCCAACCACAATGAGAGAAAGAGAAAGAATCAGAGAAGAAGGCGTGAGGTGCTTGATGGAAAAATCTAAGAGTTGTGTAATGACAGCGGGTGCCAAAAGATGGTTGTAGGCTGATACCGAGCAATGGGTGAGAGGTAGAATGGGCTGACATCAAGCAAGGTACGCTATCAGAAAAATCAAGGGATGTAGCAGTGCAGTGGAAGTAGCAGTGGAAGGATACATCCACAGAGGCTGTGTGGCTGGCATGAGACGCTAGGGAGAGAGTGGTTGCTGCAACGCTCTGGATGGATGGCAGTAGCTATTGCTGTGATTGTCAAGATTAGAGAGAAGGACGTTGTGAAAAATCAAGATAAGATTACGTGAGTTAGGGCAAGCATTTTAATTGCTCCCAGCCAAGACAGAAGTAGCAGCTTATGGTAGGGAACTAACTAGTCTGCCGATCTTGGGAATCGTGCAAGGTCTGTGACTTTGCATGAGAGTGGCAGGTTTCCAGCACTGCCTGCAGACAGTGAGAAAGGAGGACGTGGCAAGGCTTGAGGAGGCAAACAGGAACACCAGGACCTGGGCTGGGTTGCCAGATACATCAGAGTGGGGATGTCAGCCTGTGCAGGTGGCAGCCTGAAACTGTGGCTTCATCTCTGCAGCAAAGACAAAGAGTGGGAGAGGAGTGGGGGAGAAAGGGCAGAACAGGCTCAGTTTTTCCAGTGACCTCACTGTCCTTTTGAGAGTAACGGCTTTCCAGGACAGAGTGTCCCAACAGGATACTTAAATGCCTTTAGCACAGTACAATATTTGAAGATAAAACTGTACAAATTTTCATGAAATCTGCCTCCAATAAAAACATCTTTATTGCCCTGGGCTAATGTGTAAGTTAGAGAGAGATTATGGTTCAGTTTCTATAGCCATTTTATGTAATATGAAAAAAAAAAAAAAAAAATCCATAGGGACTTCGTCCGTTAGACCTCTAAAACATAAAATACAGTTTTAAGCTACACTACCACCATAGTAATAGGCTATCAGCTACTTTCCTAAACACTCAGACTAGCCACTGTCAGTCTAGGAAGAGTCAGACATCCTGACTTAATCACCTCCTTGTGACTCACTGCACCATACCCCTTCCTTTTGAACATATAAAAATCCTAATTATTTTTTAATCCTTCACTGGAACACCAGCAAAATGACTGCTACACTCACAGCATACAAATGTGGACACGCACAGGGACCACGGCCAGGGCTTCATGGGGCCTTCCTGCCCAGGGAGCTGCGTGTCACCAGTGGCACTCAGCACAGGGGACTCTCTGCCTCCAGCGGCAGTTTTCTTCTAACTTCTCCTGCGCATCCTCCAGAGGGGCAGCGAGCTTTACAGCCAGGTTACAGCCTCCTCAAGCAGGAGAACAGCAGCTGGTTGGCTTAATGAATGGCTTAAAGCTAGCCTTTAGCTAAGTTTGGTTGTCCGTACAGTCAATTTGCCAGAATCCTGAGAGCAACCTTTAAATCCTGAGGTGATTTCAGTGCTCACAAATACCATTTTTTTCATGTCTGGCTTAGACTACAGCTTAGATTCTGTTCTCCTCTGTTGCAAAGGCTTGAAAACTAGCTATTTATAATCTACAAAATGTTCAGTGAGAACCAGGGCAAGGATGTGTTATTTTTGTTGGTATGTTGCCTTCTCTAAAATCTGTAATATGACAATTCACGCATTCAAATCACAAGAGACAGCATAACTCTCACCAGTTTGTTGTCCGACACCCTTCAAACTACCCTAGATGTAATAACAAAGCTGATGTGGCCTGTGAAGGCCTGGCCCCAACCAGCTCCTCCTGCAGGGAGACAGGTTGGGACCAGGGACCCCACAGGGACAGGCATTGCCCTGTATTCCCGTCTGCCATTTGGAAGCAGACGTGAAACACATGCCACCCACTGCCATGTCCTGAAAAGCTCTGCAGCCTGGGCTGGTGAGGATGTCCATGAGCTCGGGCACACGCTGATCCTGGCTGAAGCTGTGCCCCACAAAGGGAGGAGCCAGGCTATACCTCCTCCACAGGAAAGCCCCTCTTGGTCACCACAGACAAGGTTTCCCCTTCTTTTGTTTAAGGACAGTACATGAAACTTCATTTTTCTGAAATATGCTGTCCAAACCCTCACCGCTTCAGAGAAGCCTGCCTGCCTCACAGCTGCACCACCACAACATGCCAGGCTGGAAGGCCTCCAGCATCCGGATTTGCACCTCCTGACACAGCAGCAAACCCCACTGCCACCTTCCACATGTGATCCTGGTGGGACCGAGGATCAAGTGACAGGGGTTCAGTAGCTCAACGAGCATGGCCTACAACCACACTTGTCTTTTTTCCCCCAGTTATATTCTGAATTCTAGCAAAGAAGCCCCTTTGCTTTTCTTGATAAACCAGAAATTATCACATATTGCCAGAAGTAATGGATACATCCACACATGCAGAGAGAGGATGGGTTCATACTTCATTTGTGGAGCACCCTGGAGTCCCAAAGGCAATCATAGAATCACACAATATCTGGAGTTGGAGGGGACCCAAGAAGATCCTAGAATCTCAGAATATCTAGAGCTGGAAGGGACCCACAAGGATCATCAACTCCTGCCTCCTCACAGGGTAACCTAAGAGTTAAACCATGTATCTAAAAGTGTTGTCCATACACTTCTTGAAAGGACAGGTCCCGTTCCTAGAGCTGTCCTCACAAGGATGACAGAGCTGAACCTCTACTTATCTTGAGTTTTGGGGCTATCTCAAATGCAAATCACTGTTTAAATATTACCTTCTGTATCATTATCCCTCCACACTTCCAGGCAGCAGCTTGCACCACGAGCATCTCACAGCTCTTCCTCCTCAGCTCTGCTCCACATGCAGTTTCCTTTCCTGTCATGAAAATAAACAAGCCAGAGGCAGCTTGTGCTGCCTGCTTCAGTGTCCCAATTCCCTGGCCTATGAAAGACTATCTGCATCGCAGCGTATTTCTGTCCAAGCCTTTAGCAGTTAACTCTCCCCCAGGAACTGAATATTATTGGGGCAAGAAGCACTACAAAAGCAGACAACTCACTGTGGTTGTTCATACATCAGATCACTGATTCTGGGAGACCAATGTGATAAACATGGCTCTAGCTGCTTTCTATGTTGTCATAGTAAGCTTAAAAAAGCACTCTTACAAAATGTACTTTAATCAGAATAACTTTTTAATTTGCAATTTTAAATGTGAGCATGTTATAACTTGTAGCTGAACATTTCTATAAAGATAATTACATATGGCAAGACAGAAAAACTTTTTAAAACATTTTCTCTTGAATGTGTGCCTGAATTCATTTACAACTGTTGCTGCTTTAAACACTTCAGGCAGAATAAGTGGATGGCACTAAACAGCTTAGCTGCAATTATTATGGAATGTCTGAGGTATAATTTCCCCTGCGGTTTTGTTAGGCGTACAAAATTCATAATTCTGATTTGTGGCAGGTACTTATTACCCATCGCAGGTGGAGATATGCAAATATTATTCTAGTAAGGGTGAACAGCCTTTATTTCAGTATTCAGCTATTAACAAGATTTGTGAGTCTGGTACTCTGGGGCCATTTAATTAATTAGATGGTACAGATAAAATATAAATTGTTTTGTAGGCTACACAATTCCAGTTCTAGAAGATGTAAAATATGGCTAAATGAACTTACTATGGACTGATTTGTTGTTTCATGCATGGCATAGGGTACAGGCAAATCCTGCTTGTTATTTTTGCCTATAATAATCCTGGACAGCATCCTTCTATTGTCAAGTATTGTGGGAAAGAGATGTTATTTATATATCATTACTATTAAGAATGCCTATCAGTTAATCTTTTTATAAAAGCCGCTGCCATGTATAAAGCAAAAAGAAAAACAAGCACATTCTTTTATGCAAAGCCAATATGTGCATGTTTCAGAGTGAGCATACATTTTGAAGACATGCAGATTTGGTAGGATATTATTGTCTCCATGTCTGACATTTTTATTTTAAGTAAATCATTTCCATGGGGTAGACAAGCCAAACTTTCTAGGGGAAAATGGACAGGAAATCTACAGCATCATTTTAGCACCTAGATTTTTAAACAATTCTATTAAGTTGGTGAATTCATGTAATTCCTTTTCCTAAGCATGATCTCTCAACAATTCCAGAAGATTTCTGGAAAACCTGGAACACCGGAATTGAGGGGAAGGAGAAGGGAGCAAAACAAAATAAACACCTTTCTTCCCCAAAGTGATAGCTATAAAGGTCAGAATAAAAGAATCAGCATTTACCAGGAGTTACAGAAAACTACATGGTGAGAAATTCACCTTGCCCTTATATGGAGGGAATAAAATGCAAGAGGCATGAGACTGGAAATTGTTAGCAAACTGTCAGCATTTAAAGGCAGGCATTGACCATTATATTAGATTTAAATGGTGGGTAAAATACTACGCTACACAATTACAGTACTCTAAACATTGAATGAAAACCAGTTACTTTTACTGAAGTAGGAGTATAATCAGCAGTCAGCCTTATTGGTTTATTGAACATATTTTGGGGTCCATTCCAGCTGTCTTTATTAGCTCTAATGCAAATGATTTTTACACTGCTATTTTGCCAAGCCCTGGTAGCTGTAGTACTGCAAACACACCCCACTGCTTTCTGTCTGCTGGGGATTTACTGACAAATATGATAAAGAGTACATAAAATGAATAACAATATTAAACTAGTGTCATACTGGAAAATGAAAAGTAACAGGGGGAAATTATACTGCATTAGGCATTAAGAGCTACTGTATGGTTTTGTTCAATATTGCTTGAAAACACACAAGTTCAAAATTAAATAACTATCAGGAATCACTCTGGTCATTTCTTCACAGAGGGGACACACAGCTGGCAGGGAACTGCATCACAGCCAGCACTTCACATCCTGTTTTGGTGGGGCACAGCCATACGTCACCTCTGCACCTTACCTGCATCCCTGGTGGGATGTGCCCTGCTGGCCTTGCTCCTTGCCTGGCCTTGGTAAAGGTGCCCCATGCTTGGCAAGAGAGGAAAGAGTCTGGCAGAGATGGAAACAGGCAGGTACGAACCAAGGAGAACAGCAGATGCCTGAGTGGGATCTAAAAGGCAAAGGGATGAAATTTCATTCAAAGAAAACGCTTTTGACTTTAGAGGCATCCTGCACAGGAGAGGTGCAAACCTGATCTCTTTGAATAGACATAACCCAGGAATCTGGCTGCATAAATAAATAATTTTAACTGTAAGACAGAAAGAAGAATCAAGTCAAAGCAAGGAGGAATTGATTGGGATCTGAGGAAAAAGGCCAGTCATACCTTGTGGGTGAAAAGCATTGATCAGGTGAGAAATTTGCTGTTGCTTAATTTTCAGTGAAAAAGCCAATTGTGACTGCAGTGAGTGCAGTGAGATTTCCTGAAGCTGGAGGAGACTGCAAACCCATGGAGATGCATGGAGAAATGAGCTGTGGATAAGCGAGTCTGCCAGAGGGATTTTGAGGGCAGGAGAGCCCCGGGTGTTTTGGACACACACAGGTAACTTTGTGACTTGTCTGAATTGTCAGCTGTGATTAGCACACTGAGAAACATGGGAATCTTGGTGCCAGTGCAATGACAGTGCAAGAGCTGTGTCCTTCATGCTGTGCTTGTATCGACAGCTGGGAATATGGCCATAATCTATTCAAAAGCAAACCCTGCAAGCAGGCAATAGAGGTTGAGTGAATAGCTTGCATGGAGAAGCAGAACAGAAATACACTGAAAGAGGTAGAGAAAATCTCCAAGGAGAAAAACATTTTGTTAAACACTGAATAAGATAAAGGGCAGTGGTAAGTATGGAAGAACTGCAATAGAACCACAAGAAATATCTAAAACATTCAGACACAGTAAGCCCAGGTTACCCGCAGGCTTTTGACAAAGTGCCAAAAAGTTAAAATCGCTCCAACCTCATCTCTCATATCTGTGTGGATTAGCAGGATGTGGCCTGCATCTGCTCCACATTACAACAAAATGCTTGGGAAAAAAAAAAATAGATAGATAGATTTCCAAAGAATAAATACACCAGAATAATATTCTGTGTTTAAATGTCTTAAATTGGATAACAGTACCCCATGGGTAGAACCTATAAAAGGCCATTCCTAAAGAAGATGAAATCTAGAAGGTAGTTTTAATTAAATCTTTCCAAGGACTTCATAAAAACTGAAGCCCAGCAGCAGTGTTCCATGTAGTACCATGATGACAGCCCTGAGCTACACAGTGCAAAATGGAGGAGGCATTCTAGCCTATAACTTTTTTTTTCCAGGTACACACATACAAACACATAATTAGTCCAAAATCAATGCACAAATGAGAGATGCGATCAGAGCATTACATTTATTCACAGTAGCACAGAGAGCACCGCGATGAACCTAAGGCAGTTCCTGAGAGGCGGAGGAGAGCAGCATGGCAGCGGGCAATTGATTCCTCTGAACACAGAGGAAGCCGCTGCCTGCTGCTAGGTGATTATTACCAGCATTTTTTCAGAATAATGTAAGTAAGCAACAATTTAGGTAGCACTGTAATATCCACCAGGCATAGCATTTGCAAAGAGATAACAGAGCAAAATGCATACCTGAGGAACCTCCACAGTGCCCAGGGAGGATACAGGCAGGGAGCCCTGTGCAGCTGGTTCTCACTTGCCGTGTGCCTGCCACTAAGCCCAGCACCACCTGTGGGTGGATACTTGCCCATGTGGGAGGTGGGCAGTTCTTGACTTGAGACACCTCCACTGCAATGCGTGCCTGGAACCAGGTTCTGTGCAACCTCTTAGTGGTGGGCAAAGACTAAATTGGTGAAAAAATCCCTTCCCATACCTCGAGCAGGGTAAGGGAGGGATGTGAGGCATAGGAGGGGAAATTTTAATATAAGAACATCAACACACTGAAACTAGAAAGAAGAAATTCCTCTGTGACCACAGCGATGTGGTACACCAAATTAAGGAGGAAAAAAAAAAAAAAAAAAAAAAAAACAGGCCCAGTAAAATAATGCCCAAACAGACAGGCAGCGGGCTGGGCGGAGTCACAGACGCTTGAGAGCACCTCCCTGTGGCGGGCAGCACTGCAGGAGGGAGCCGGGGTGCGAAGCAGGGCAGAGCCACGTGGTGCAGTAGGTACTGCAGTGGTGCTGCCAGGGTGCCAAGGACGAGCAGCTGTGCCCACTCCCCATCCAGCTGAAAATGTGTCCCTCCGGCACCTGAGCACAGCATTTCTGCAGCCTTGTTCTTTACGGGCAGCACTGGCCATTGTGCAGTGCTGGGTAAGGGCAGGCTGTCTTTTTGGAGAGCACTAGAAGTCACCCTAAGGCTTTGTGCATGGGGAAAACACATCACTACCTCAGGTGATAAACCCCATCCCAACAAGCAGCCTAAAGCAAACCAGAACTCAGCTCCATCAAAACAGCCTGTCGTTGGTTCCCCCCTCTTCCCTGCCTACTGCTTACTCATGTACTGTGCTGTACAAGCTGCATGCTCACCTAGTGCAGCTCCCTTGCCACCAATGTCTAATAGCGGTGCAAAGAGGTCTTTGGCAAAGTAAGATCAATTTAAATACACTCTATGCAAGCATTCAAAAATGAGTGCAACTAATCTGGTTTCACCTCACAGAAGATAAATTATTGATCTTTGCAATATGAAAGCACCAAAAAGAAGAAACTCAGAACTGCACACTTTCATATGCATCCTCAACACCCCTTGTCAAATCTAAAACACACTCATACCCAAAGGCTGCAGGGAGATTTGAGAAACACATGTTTTCCTTGTATGATTTAATCATGATATGAGCAAAAGGCAGATTCTCCATGAAGCTGATGGTTGTGTCGAACACGAAACGGCATCACCCAAATCCCTGGTACAAACAGTGCTTGCGGGAATACATGCAGGGAGACTGGCAGTTCAGGGTATCAAAGCCTTTCCGTAATCTTTAGCACGCAACCAAGGATGTACAGCCCTATAGCCAAATATTCTTGCGCACCTGAAAGCCTGGCATAGTTACTGATGCTCCTCACCCAAGGGGCAAGATGCTTTATAAACTAAACATCATTTTCCATGATTTCCCCCCCTTATCCCGACAGCTGGCTACACGGCTACATAAACACGAGCTCCTGCAAAGCTGCCACAGGAGCCAATGCTCCACGAGATAAAAGCCAGACTGCCCACTGACCGCCTCCTTGCACGGCATCCTCCCATGTGCCTGCCTGCTCCCCTCCATACACAGGAACAAATCACACCAGAACTTCCATCCTTACTGTTCAATAGGGGAGAGAGGAACAGAAGATAAACCTACCAATATGACATATTTTTCCTAATTTCTTCATGACTGTCTTTGTGGAAGAAAGAGCACTTCCTCCAGGACAGATCCTTGCTCCATGACCTCAAACACAGAGCATTATGTCAGGTTACAGACAGTGACAGGATGGAGTCAGAATCTGCTGATGTTAGCTAAAAGTCTGACTTTTTTTATTCTTAGATGTCTCTTTCCACTCTGTGCACCATGCACACCACTGATTTGTTGCATGAAAGGAATGGCTTGAATGGTCTTAACACAGAAAAGAATTTCTGTGAAGATGCTGAAGCTAACAGATTTGAAGGAAAAGAAAGCAGGATTATACTTCACTTTCTACTGATTCTCCTAATCTTTCTCTAAGCCTGTAAATTCCAGGTTGCAGTTAGCCTTCTAGTTTCATGAAGCATTGTCTTTACAGTGTTGATCAGGTGCATCACCCCCTTCACCAAATCCATCACCACAGAAGGCATGATCCCAAACCTTCCCATAAATCCATCGTGTTCCAGGCTTGAGCTGTGTATTTAATACATCGTACTCAACTGCACCTCGCAGAAATTATTTTGCTCTTCACTGGAAAGGGGTCACCTTTCCCTCTTCCCCTGTAAGGAGGGACATTACCCGCATATTCAGACTCCAGAACTGGAGGAAAGGATGATGGAGAACCTGTGTATACCTGTGACATGATCTTTCTCCAAACTCATTCAAGAGTGAATTTTCATTCTGCCAATACATTGCACATTACAGAGCATAGCAACAGTTTCAGGAGAAAACCACTCTTTTAAGAACTTTTCTTAATATTTATCCCCAATTCTTTCTGCATTTGCCTCAGGCCCTCGCTCTTGTCTCCAGCTCAGATGGTGAATAATTCCTTTGTCTTTTGCACTGTTCGTATCTTGAAGGTACTATTGATTAGAAACAAGCCCTTTAGGTCTTTCCACATTCTATACATCTCTTGGTATCATTTTCATCCAGTTATTATTTCTGTTGTTTTCTGCAGAAACTGCTTTCTCCTCCTGCCCTTCCACCTTCTTTCTGAAAGCTGGGAACAGGGGAGATGGAACTGTTAAAGTTCCTCTGCTTGCACTGGTATTTCTGTTAGCACTAAGCCTGAATGTTGGCAGCAGTTCACATCTAACTGCTACTCCAGGCTTGTTTATTCTGCCTTCGACAGGCTCACAGTAACCTGCAATGATTGTTTTAAAAGAAAAATTCTACCCAAAACTTCCTTAGCAATGCCACACTAGTAAAATCCCTCTTACAAACAAACAAACAAAAAAAAAAAACCTCTTTGTTTTAAGAGAATTTGTAGTGACAATCTTCATCATTATTCTGTCAGCTCATCCATTAGCAACAGCCTTGCTGCAGCCCCACTGGAAAGACTAATATATTTTATTTATATTTCTACCTTACGTATACAGTTCTGTAAGGAATACCATAGACTTACAATTAGTTACTCTTCTCTTGTTTTGCAATGTACAGAGTTCTTCCCATTTAAGGTTTATATAAAGTATTCTTTCTTCTGAAATCTTGATTATTATCTTTCTTGGTTATACCCCATGTTCTCAGTATAATCACGATCCTTCCCACCTCAATCCTCCCTTTACCCTCTGCCTCTTGCTCCCATACAGCATTCACTTCTGTGAACAAGAGAGATTGAGGCAGATGAAAGATAGGGTTCTGTTTTTCTTATTATTTTATCAAAAGCTTATCATTTTCTCCAAGAATTGAAGTGGCGCAGAGTATTGTCAGAGGCTAAGAGTAGTTTATCACATTTTCACCTCAACATATTACAATTCACTTGCATGCCATCTACTTTTAGCATCTTTTAAATAATATATTCTGTGTCCTGGGATGACATCAGCATCTCCACCAGACACATCTACCTCAGCACCCATGCTCTGCACTCTGTGCAACTCTCTCTCAGTAATATCCTGTGCTGCACATCCCATCGCAGCTTGGATGTGCTTCCCTTACAGCCTCAGCATTTCTCCTGGAGCGTCTCCCACAAACAGCACTTGGATCACAGCAAGTCCTAATGCAGGTTATTTGCTTTTCGGCAACATTGCCTTGTTTCCCTGCAGTCAGAGGCTGCATCACCTGCAGTGTGCAGCTTCTTGGCCACAGGGCGCCCTGTCACAGAACTCGTGCCTTGCCTCTCCTGGGAATGAGAAAACATGTCATTTTGCCTTCAGTGCTATGTAGGATTTGCCAACAAGTTCCCCAGAGGGGATCTAAAAGCAAACAAATCCCAGGGCTATTAGGAAGCCTCAGTTTCCTCCCCAGTTTCTGGCTGGTATCCTCTTTGCACAGCTCCACCAAAATACGCATTTTGATGTTTTGGCACAGCCAAGCTCATATATAAAACAGGGACTGCCTGTTCCCCTGCCATTTTAAGTGCAAAGACTGTTACAAAAATTTTGGTTTCTATAAAACAGCTATCCCACACAGTGAGGAATAGTTTTTTTGGAGGGTTATAATTACTTGTAGTATCCCAAATTGCTACATTAACATGCACCATAAGGTGGTTTTTGGCTATCATACTATAAAATTCTTTTGTCCTTTTGCATGCATGTTTTAAGTGGCTTGTCTTGGCAGGAGGAATACTTGTATTTGGATTAACTATGCTGCCTTTGGCAGTTATCACATTATACCTAGAATATTCTACTAGAGTTGCTAATGGTGCAATCATGCTTTTTGCATTGTTTAAAATGAGAGTCAAGCGTTGTTTTCCCTGGGTTCTGAATGTTGTTAAAGTATTATTAATTGCACCAAGATATCTCCAAGAACATTTCAAAAAGTTGTTAGAAAAGAAAAAGTCACCATGAAGACATTCTTTTTGCTGATCATTGTATCTTCAGAAATCAAACACTGTAAATATATATATTTACATATTCAAAAGTTTTTTTAAAAAAATGAAAACCCTGGTGAAAAATCCACCCTGGTGAAAATCCACAGCATATTGCCTATACCAAAAATACATTTGCTGGATAATTCAAGTATTCGTTTGTCTATAGAGATGCAAGGATAGATTTGTTCATACAGCAGTAATACTGAGTGCTGAGGACATCAGCCTCCATCACTGTTACAGGTGTGCTTACCAGCAGCTGAATTAAATCTGTCAGAATTTCGCAGCCAGCACTTACAGAAAGTCTGTAACCATGTGGGGGTCCAATGTGTCAGTCCAGCATCCCTAAAGCACTCACTGTGAGTTCAGACATCCCTCGGAAGACCGATATACTTGACAGAAGTTTCTGTTTGTTATGTTGAGGAATAGAAAGACCCCGGTGCTTTCAGTTACATACATGCTGTCCCACAAGAAGGCACTATTTTCATGCATTTTGCTTAGGTTTCTGCCTGATTTATACCAAAACATAATGCAAATGGAGAATGAAGTGCTATTTCAAGGAAACATTCTTCACCATCAGACTCATGAATCAAACTGCACCAGGGAACTTCAGAAGAGCAACAGAAACACAGTGCTGGTGGCTGCCCTGGGACCATGGCCCCACATCCCACAGAGCAACAGCCCCCAGGATTGCTCACCCCCGTGCAGCACTGATCTGCTGGGCAGAAATGCAACGTCATTACCATCCTCAGATAAATTGCTCACTCTTTTCTCAACTTAAAATTATACCAACAAGCTTGTAGCAAAGTCCTTCAGTCCCTGAATTACTGGCGGTCACTAAGAGATGCTGCAGGAGCTGTACAGTCTGTGTTACTCTACTACAGCCTTCAAACATGTTCATTGGTGTTCTCATCCCAGCTCACTGCCCATGCACACAGCAGAGAGCTCCCTGCTCTCTGTCGTTCAAACAGGAGGCTGCTGTGTTCCAACCACTGATGCCGTAAGTGCAGCTTTGGTGCACCAGCTATACTGAAAGCATAAAGAGAAAATCCACCTTACCCAAGTACCCAGCAGGGCTTCGTTTGGTCGGTATTTTTAGCAGAAAGCAGTGTTTTGGCCCATCACCATGCCACAAAATAGCACAGTTGCATCATACACAGCCTTGCTTACCCAGAGGCAGCGGGCTCTTGTTAAAGCCTTCTGAAAGGGAAATGGCTCCACACACAGTGTGGTCCTGCTGCCTCCTGAACTGCCTGCACACTGTCTCAGGCTAACTGACATGTCGTCTGCTGTTGGCGAGATCTGCTAGGGAGCCTGTGGAGGAATTTAGTGGTGATATCGTATGATTTTGTCCAACGTTTTAGTTTTTTGAGGCTTTGATTCTTGTTATTGATATCAAAAACAATAGTAGTGTTAAAAGCACCGTGGCTTTTTCACTACATGTACACATGTAAGGTAGAATAAGACATTTGTGAACAGTACATCTATCTAATATTTGGTAGCTTGATACACATTTTCTATTAGTCTTTGGTAAATTAACCTTAAAAAGTTCACAACTTACACTCTAGGAATTTTAAGAAAACTCAAGCAACTCAAATCACACATCTGTAAAATAATTCAGTGCTAAATGGAAGACTTCACAGCTCATCCATAAGAGATACCGGCAGAAGAGAAATAACTACAGGGAAGGATATGCCTGTGCTGGGGAAGGCTCTCTTTGTGTTTCCATTGAGATTCTAGGACAAATTAATTTAGATGTCAGCAGTGGAGTGTTTGGCTTTAGAGGCCTTGCACCTGGAAATCCAGGGTTTACTAGCTGCATTACAAAAGAGAAGTAGAAAACTCATACACTAAAGGCATACATGCAATTATGCACATCCTGCCCGCGGGCTGGAAGTACCACTGCAGGGCACCCTCTGACAGGCACCTGATTGAGGTATGCTTAAATCCTTCATACAGGAAGGCAAGTAGACGGCAGGTGTAGGCTGACTATCCACAACCCAGGTTTTGAACCTCTAACTTTAAGCAGAGAGGTCTTACTGCATATAAAGATTGCTTCAGTGTGATGGTAGGAGCATTCATACAAAAGCAGGGCAAACAAGTAAGAGCACAGCTTGATTAATTAATGAAGATTTAATGACTTCTTTATTTTATTTTTGACTTCTAAAGCAGAAATTTCTGGTGTGCCAACTGCAAGCCAAATAGCCAAATTTATCTGTAAAACAAAAGGAGGAATATTTTGGCTAACGGTTTCTTACTCTCTTTTTGAATGTCAGCACATGTTCCCCGGCAGATTCCAAAAATTCAGGAGTTACCAGATGGTTGCGTAACATCATTGCCCAAAACACCCTCTGCAAGTTCAAGAATCACAACAGAAGACAATGAGTGGGCAGCTCCAAGACACCAACACCTATTTGAAGTCACCACTTTCGTGTGGTCGACATCCAAGAACACCTGGAACAGAGGACAGCCCAGCCTGGTGTGACACAGCTCTGCACAGAGCAGCTCGCTGCAGATACCGCTTGAGATGTATCTAAAATCGGGCTATATTTTAGAAGAGCTGATTTTAAAATCAGTGAAATAGAAATGAATAGAAAATGCCAAGAATAATGTTCTTGCAGCGTTTTCCTTTGGGAATGCTTTATCTCAACATACAATGCTCATATGAGTTTTGAAACTTCAGCACAGGGGTTTTCTTTATTCTTAATTAGCCATTTTACATATCCCCTCTTCTAAATCTATACCCAACTTCTTTTATGAGTAAGATTTTTTTTTTTTTGCCTTATTCAGTATCTTTCCCACTTAAAAGCAGCATTACAAGAAGCGTTCCCAGTTACAGGTGTGCATTCAGTCATCAGGGATATGCAGATAACAAATTATCCACAATTTCAAATTTTTCCCCATCTAGTCTGTAGCTACTGTACCAAACCTTGCCTGACAATAGCTCCTGTCTGCAGAACAGCACTGACTTAAGAGATGTGCTATAAGTGAGTATTTACATTCTGCATTTCTGAGAAAATAAAATGTTATCCAGGAAAAACATATAAGATGACATAAAACATTCTTTGGGAGACAGCAACAGTACAAGGGTTACAGCTAGATGCTACAGTTTTTACATAAAAATAAGGAGCTTCCTTTACGAGGCAGGGCACTGCGCGCTGGGGGAAGCAGAACCAGCTTCATGTGCCTCGAGCAGGACAGCATCATCACCACAGCCAGCCGGGACACGGCGCAGGGGCACACATGGGGACACGGGCACGCAGGCAGTGGGATCATGGCTTCAGGGCTGCCTGAGCCCAGAGAGGAGCCCATTGTTCCACCAGGGCTAACAGACTCCTCAGGGCATTAACTGACTGCATGAGGGCCCATGCAGTTTTGCGTGTCGGTTTAACGGCACTGGGAACCTGAAAAAAATTTCAGGCCAAATTTTTCTCTGTATTTCATTACAAAGATATTAAAAGTATTAATGGGATGAATTTGATAACGGGATGAATTTGATCATGGGATTGAAGAGGCATTAACACCTTCTAATGAGATCAATCACATTCTCAAAAAAAAAAAAAAAAAAAGAAACTTTTATCAGGAGAGAATCATAGGGGTGATTTGAGAATAGATTTAAGATGAGTGCAAAATATGGTGCCCATAAAACCTGGCAGAGATTTTTAATTCACTTTAATCCCCACATAGTACAGTCTGGAAGCCCAGTAGGCAGAAAACTGCAGCAATGCAGGGCCCCAGCCCACCAGCAGAGAGCCTGGTAGGTGCCTGCCAGACCTGCTGCAATAGGCCCCACGCCACAGCACAACACTAGGCTGAATTCGGAAGGTGCAGCCCTGCTAACATGGGGCCAGCACAGTGAGTGGGTGTGAGGCATCACTGGGCAGCGGCTGCAGGCTAATATGCACTCAGGGCCATTCAGGAGGTGGCGGTGATAAGCATCACACGAAGAACACAAATACCCTGAAGAACCAGAACTAACTCTGCAATCCAGGATCAACAAATAATGAAGGGGGGGGTGGGAATTAATAGGTAAACTTTTTTTTTTTTTTTAAATAAACCATAAATTAATAGTTAAAAAGTTTACAAATTATTCACCAACTTGCCATATTTGATTACATAAGGTCTTCCTAGAAAAACCCATCCCATAGTAGACCAAATTTGAAAAAAAAAAAAAAAATTATATTCCTGAGATATGTTTGTGCTCAAGAGCAGCAATTTTTACTTTCTCAGCACAGAATGGGGTTTAGTGTCCCTGTTACCACAAATACTCTGTCTCACAATTCCAGAGATGTTGATTCGAAGTCCAAGCCAGCCTCTTGTTCCCTGGACATGTCTGCTCAGAAGATGACAACATCCAAAGTCTGTTATTCCAAAATTGAGACCGCCTCTTCGACCTTCAAGAAGCTCAAAGCACCCTGCAACTACCCAGTTCCCCTCTCCTTCTGCAAACATATGAGCACAATTATTTGTACAGAATTTATTTATTTTTGGTTCCCAGTATTTGCCCATCAGCTCAGTAGGACTGCCAATAAGACTAACTGCCATTCCAAGCAGGAGACCACACCATGTCTGACGTGCTGAGCATGCCCCACGTTCTGAGCGTGCACCCACATGTCTTCCAGACAGCAGAGCCCAGTGCAATGGCACCTCCCTGTTTTTTGCATCAGTTCAAGGCCATATTGCTTTCTAACTTTCCTAGGTGACACCTTCTGACTGATTAGGACTGCTCCAGCCTAATCAAGGCAAACAGGATTATTCAAGATAATTAACATTTCTATAGGGCATCAACAATTACACGCAGATTTGAAACCCAGCATACCAATTACAATTCTAGGAGGATTCTCATTCATTACTATGTTTACTTGCAAACATGAAATTAGTGATGCCTGGATTAAGATTAGAAACAACACAAACTGGTGTCACAAATGAAATCCTTTCAAGTACATCTCAGGCACAATGCATGTGATATCTCTTAAAAGACAAAAAAAAAAAAAAAAAAAAAAAGGCAGTGTCACAGATAACATAACGCAGAGCATTTTTTCTTTAATAGTGGAAACACAGCTGCACAGAATAGAGAAAATGGCTTGATGGTCTATTTAGATTTCTTGCTAGCAATATATTTTTTAAAAAGTTGAGACACTGAGATAGAATAACCTGTAAAACAAGGTATAATATTTACATGAAATTTAAAATCCATGTAACTTCTTTTATTAGTTGCAAAGTTCAGCTATACAACTCAGAATCTTTATTTTATCCCTCAAAAGTACTGACAAAAGGCTGGTAAGCAAAGTTTGTCTTCTCTGACAAAGCTGTATTTGAATAGAAAAATTGAGCTTAATTGTTAGAAGTCAGTTTAAAAGATAATTTTACTGTATGCCAGATGTTACAGGAAATACAGTGTACCAAAAGCACTGAAGTTGTATTTCAGCCCTGCAAAGACAGTACTCCTTCCTGTACTTCTAAACTGATACTACAGTAATACAATCATTGGGATTTAAAAAATAAAAAATAGAAATTCATGGTCAAAATCCTGAAGGTGATTCTAAGAGGAAATAAATCTAGGAGCAGTTAGCAGTATTTAGTAAGTCAGAACAACAAACAGGGACCAAGTGAATTGGAGGCTTTGAAAGGTATACGTGCTGTGCTTCCCTCCAACAAAAGCAGGGACAGCCCCACAAGCAGGGGACAGTGACTGCAGATAGCCACAACCCCATCACCCTCACTGGGACCACCAGCAACCAGTTCATACATGATACAAAATACATTTGAAAATAGGATTTTAATTGAAATCCTTGGAAAACGGCACGTTTTTCCTCAAGAACAGCCCCACGACCCAAGCCATGGTCACCCAACGCCAGGTCCCAGGAGGACCCATTCATGCAGTCTCAGGACACAATAGATTCCTGACTACTGCAGGCTCCCACCCTGCTCAGTTCAGCCTGACCCATTCCTGACCTGACAGCAGGTTCACTCATTCTTGTCTTTCCTCTAAGGTAGCCTGAACATCTTCAAAGTCTTCTTCACATTGATAAGAGTGATCAACAGTACAGCTCTTCAGAAAATGGGACTGTAGCAGTCATCAGTTTTCAGTGTTGCACAATAGTAAATAAATAAATAAATAGCATTATTTCCTTTTTTTGAGGCCTGCAAGGGTTTTTTTCATCTCTGTAGATGATAAGTTGTTTGCCTCCTGCTCTGAGGCCATGCAAAAACTGCCACGCTGGCTCTCAAGCCTTTGCCAGTGTCTTTGATTTTCTACTTGTCATCACGTTAACAATAATTCCTAGCATGCTGTGTCACGCCAAGCACAACAACAGCACAACAGACCCAGTAAAGGCAATAAATACTAGCAGAGCAGAAAAGGGCATGTGCTTGTAAACTGGACTCGACTTGCCAGGCTCACTGTGACCTTCCTGGGGCAGTCTGGGTCTGCCACCACCCAGCTGGGGACAGCGGCCACCCCACAGCACCAGCAGGCAGGGAGCTGCCAGAAGAATTGGGGTCTGCTTCCTAAAATTCTATTTTAAGTCAATAACTGCCCCTGTTGTAGGGCAACTATGGAAGAATCACAGTAAAAGCCATAAACCAGACCTGTTTTTGTAAAGGAAGCTGGGGGGGGGGATTTTAATATTTTGCTTCCAGACCTACATTTAGACCGCAATTTTTAAGCGAATTCTCAAAGTAGTGAGCTGAGTTCTTTCTCACCTCCTCTTGTTTACAGTCTCTTAGACTGGGATCCCGCACTACCAGTGTCACCCAGGATGTCGTTTTTTCTCCTGGCAAGTAAGTACATGTGAAAGAAAAGGCACTGCATTTGTAATGACAGTGACAGAACTTGCTAACGTAGCTCTTACCAGGATTCAAGGGACAACCCCAGCTTTCTGCTGTACAATGCAGCGTTTCTGAACTTCACGTGTTTTCGCACCCTGCCGAACCCAATTTAAAATGCAGAAGCGACGTAATTCAGTATTAGACTATTTCACAGTACCATTGGAGTTCAGAACAGAAGAAACAACATTAAAAGCAGTGAAATAAATCAAATGAATCATCTGAAAATAAAATTAGGGCATAAATAAAACAAAGGCAAGGCCAGGAACAGACAGACCGTCTCCTCACTCCCTCTCGGGACAGATTCCTCCAGCACAGCTTCAGCCTCTCACCATGACATTTCCCGGGCTCCCAGGGCCTGGCAGTGGCTGGAGCCATGCAGGGAAGCTGCAGGCAGCACTCAGCGTTTACCTAGCGGGAGGCGTGGGGACAGCCATGCTCCTGTGGCACAGGGTGCCTGTGCACGGCAGGAGGGTTGCCTTAACAGTTGCTTTGACTCATTTTCAAGCACCTTTTTGGTTTCTGTCTGAACCTTAGAATGCGCATCCTCAGTACTTTATCCATTGGCTCTCTCTCACCCATGACTCAGTCTCTCACCCTCCAGCATGCAGCCAGCACCAGGCTGCAATCCCCCTGCCCCTAGTTCAGGTCCCCTCATCTGAAGCCATTTCTCGGTTTCTTCTCAGACACCACCTGCAGTGACGGGCCCAGCAGCCAGGCTGAGGGCACCCCAGGCTGGGAGCAGAGCCCGCAGCACCTGTGGGTTGGGCAGGTTGCTGCTAGCACAAAGGGGAGTCCGGGGGCTCCTCTTCCTCACCAGGCTATACACCTGGATTTGGGAGGAAATGTTTCTGGAGTACAAGAGCAAAATGTAATAGCAAGAGAGATAATTTGTGGGAAAAAGGAGAGAGAGAAAAGGAGCTGTGCTAAAGGCAGTCCTAAAGGGAGCAAACTTCTCTTCCTGGCAAAAGAAATGAAAGGTTATTGCTCCTACATGACAAGAATAGTATTTCTAACATTCCCCTTCTCAATGATAGCATCTAAATTCTCTTAGGATTCAATGTTTATGCTCACAAAAATCAATTTTTCCCTTTTATTAAAAAATTATGTACAGTAAATTGCCGCTACAACACAATCTACACTGTTTAACATACCCTGCTTTGATTTACTGTTCCATTCATAATCTGCTGATGATTAAGCTTCTCAAAAACAATCCGCTAGCCTTTCTAAGTGATATCAAGTTGTTTGTTTTTAATCTGCTGAAAATCATCCCATAGACAGATGCATTATTGAAGAATTACATTTTAATTTATTTTCATGCAGTGCCTGTGATGGGCATTTGGATTAACAGAGTATGATAATGCTTCTTTATGCCTGTATCTATTCAAATCAGAAATTACCTGCATACACTGTCTCTGATGGTGGTCAAAAATTGTACAAAGAACTGAGAATAGTGCTTCTTAATATCACACAGCCCTGCCGCTCATCAATGAGTCTTTTTCTGTTCTAATGCTTTTGTCATGTATATGAAAGTCATTATGTAGTTTAGAAAACAGGAGATGAAGTGAAAGAGGAAGATCAGGGACCTGGGATGCATTAATATTCTACCAGCGTCAAAGATATTTCCCTCGAGGGGCTCCTACAGGCCACACTGTTATTACAGTGCCTATCCATTATCTTGTGCTGTACTTGGTATTAAGACAATAATGGAGAGAATAGGATTATGTGCAGATGATAGGAAATGCGAAGGCAATTCAGCAAGATAGGAAATGAATGGAGACATGATTCTTTCATCGAAGCTCGGGATGGTATAGCACAGGGTAAGGAAGAAGATAAATGAAGCAAAATGAAATCTTTACAGGTTAGCTAGGGTAAAATGAGTGTTTACATAGAATCCGATGAGTTTAACCTTTTTGATACAGAATATCGCAGCATCTTTCTTTAATGCACTCATGTATATCCCTTCAGAGGTCTGTTTTGATCTGAAAACTTACAGTTAAACGTGGGGAAATAACCAGTGCTAATTCGATAGAGGTGGCCTTATGCAGCGGATAACCCTTTAATTCATGGTAAGAAAGGGAAAACTCTTATCACCTCTCCAGGCTTCTGGCTTTCAACTGCAGGCCAGGAAAACTGCCTCCTGCCTGCTAAACAGACTGAATGAAATCAAAACAGCAATAGGGAAGGAGCAAGCACAACCGCAGATCGCACTCCTAAATGCTCACATTGTTTCACTATTGCACACCTTTTAAATCCTCCAACCAGAGCCTGTTACCAGGTAACAAGGGCTAATAGTTTTAGGAGGACAGCAATGCATTATGGCAGCGATAAACAAAGACAGGACCAGACTGTGCCATTTACAGACGTTTCTCTGTCTTATGTCTCATATTTTTTTAATTAGGGTAAGGAACATACGTGCACTTGTTATACAGCACAATGCCAAAAGAGATCACTTTTCTTCCCTAAAGCACAATATAATTTTATTCTTTTTCGGTGGTGCCTGGGGGCTTTTCTGCAGCCGGGTCAGGGCCCAACAAGGCCACCGCAGCGCACGCTGCCTGTGGGCTCAGCCTGCAGAGCAGCACCTCGCCCTGCCACAGTCCTGCCGCCGGCCTGTGCTCTGCCCAGTGGACCGGCACTGCCAGGAGAGGAAGCAGAGCTCCAGAAAGCCTCACACCAATGCCACCCGCATCTCCTCACAGGCCTGGCCCTTGGCGTGGGTGGCCGCCAGCGCGGCTCCATGCTGCTCTCTGCTGTCTCTGCTCACCAGCTTTTCTGCTTCTCCCTTTGTCTCGGCCTGCTGCTCGTCCATCATGGCTTGGATGTCAGTGTGCCTTGGCCGGCGGGGCTGCTGATGACTGGGCTGTGGGTGCCAACTGATGCTTCTGTGTTGTCCCTGGGCCCCCTGCAGCCCCACAACTGCCTTTCGGCCCCGCCAGCAGCCCTGCCACAACAAGGAGCTCCTTCATGCCAGCAGTTCCCTGCACTTAAAGCTTACAGACCAGACCCAGAGCAAGTGAATGTGAGCATTGTTGTGTCACTGAAAGCAGCTACATGAGCTGCTGATGGGGCAATTGCAGAGCACTTGGCCTTAAGAAAGCCAACCTGTGAGCCTCCAGTCACATCCTCTGCAACCTCCTAGCATCTCACAATGGGCTAAAACAACCCCTGAAGTGATGGCTGCACGAGGTGCTGGTGACAGACACCACACAGGCAATGAAAGAGTTCAGAAGAGCAAACCTTGCATCTCAGAGCAGACAATGCCCAGCACAGTTAGCACACATGCGACACAGGGACCTGGTCCCTACTAGTGGCTGGTTCCCAGCCAGGCTGGACCTGACCCCTGCAGCAGCGATGAAGGCCTGACAAGGGGCTGCTGTTACAAACTTCAACACAGCAAGGCTAGCAAGTGGCAAGCATCAGTACTGGCACACAGAGGACCGGCAGCCCAAGAGCACTCTACAGAAACAAAACAGCATGCATCCACATAGCATGGGACGAAGTCAGCAAAAATGCCCAATTTCAAGCTTATTATGTACCAGTGACTCCTTCCCTCACATTTTTTGTCCTTCACTGTGATCAGTATACATGAAATTCAGCTCCCCTACACCTATGTTTCACCCTGCCGCACAGCACGGCCCCCCCCAGATGAAGGCAGGTCCCCCAGGCAGATCCCGGCAACAAGCACAGCACCTCCCTGTGCCCCAAACCAGTTTTTCTGATTAACTGCTGACAGGGGAATTTCTGTGAGGAGCACATTTGGGGAATTCGGAATATACCCACAAATTTGCCATAACACACATAAACACAGGAAGATGTTAAACTGCAACAGCGGAGCTACATGTCAGGAGTGTCCACGCATTCGGACATGGTGCTGCACCCAGGTGCTCTCTGCTTGTCCCCTCACACCTAGCAGCAGCACCACATACCCCAAAATATTGCTAAAAAACTGCAAAGAAAACTGTTTATGGAGGACTGACAGAATAAATTGCATTGTATGTTTGGCTGCTGACTTGAAGAATAGTGTTTATACTGAAGGACAGTGTTTATAATCATGTTTTAATGTTACTTAACATAGTGAACACTTCTTTATATAAATGTCAAACTATATTTTGAATTAAGTAAGCATGAGTCTACACCGTCCCAAAATAACACATGGGGGCAAAGAGAGATAATAACATATTCTATCCTTTTGTTACCTCAGTCTCATGCGATGCTACCAGCTTTTATATTGCCAGAAATGTAACGGCTGGTTTATCCAACCTGCTCCCCTCACTGCTGGGTACAGGACCCTGTTTCCTCAGCTGAGCACAGGCAGGCTGACCCATTGGCACTGGAAACAAGCAGTCAGAGCAGCATGTGTTTCTGTAAGTCCTAAACTCTCCCAGCCTCTCCCATCAGTGTTTTGTATCAGAAATTAAAGGCAATCAGTTGATGAAGCCACTTCCAAAACACATGGATTAAGCACTTTCCAGAAGACCAGCTTCAGTATGATCAGGTCTGATTGCATTGAACGATCCCAAAGGTTGCCCTACTGTGGCGTCAGATCCACTGTTTTGGATTGCTGCATCGTAATCATATTTTATTGTCTGATTTAAGAAACAGCTTGGTGATTTTTCAAAGGGAAAACCCTGGGAGGGCTTTCTGAGAGCTGTGCAAGTAAGGTCACAGCCACCTTCCCATGTGAAGCTGGCACCTGGAGTCGGCAGCAGGGCTGCAGCGCACTGGCCTCAAGTAAGGAGCTACCTGAAGCCCTGCAGCTCCCAGCTGCACAGCAGGCCTTAATTCTGAGGACACAGCAGGAAGCTACAGGTTGCTCTCACCAGGAAACTCCAGGCTTGAGGAGGCTGTTTTCTTGCTTGCTTCCCCCAAGGAACACATATGTAGGCTGGGGAGCCAAGCTTTATAGGGAGAGGCAATATCTTTTATGACACCAGCTATTAGAGTTGGGGGAAAAATAGACAGGCAAATAAGCCATTCTTTAGGTCTGAAACAGAGGTTGCAAACTGCAGTAAAAGCGTGTTGGGAAGATGTGCTCTGGGATGAAGTTATTATGTTATCAATTAGAAGATATGAGAGGAAAGGACAACTAGCACCTTGGAGCAGCAGGCAGCTCCAGCACGGGGAGCCATGTGGAGGTCACTCGATCCTGCGGGACAGAGGAGTGAGAGAGACCGAGAAACGAGACAGCAGTTGGATGTAACTGAAAAGTTAGCAATAAGGGAATGGAAATTACAGCATGTCATCAATCAAGCTCTCTGCTGCGTCCTGCTATAAGAAATCTTGACTTGCAGATTTTCTCTTTTTTTTGTTTTGTTTTGTAAATCTCCTTTGAACATGCCAGAACCGGCAGATTATTTTCTGAAAATGTGTATCCTATGGTAACAGTGTTTCTGTACCTTAGTGAAAAATAATCTGCAGATCAGCTCTTTACTCTCTTCTGCTTTGCCTAATGCATTCAAAATCACTATGGACACTGTCATAAAGGCAAGTACAAGACACCTATGAAAAAAAGTTATAACTTTGAATCAAAAATAACTTTTGTGGTAATAATTAACAGCTAAAGTTTCATATAAATTTAATAATACTGGTCATAGAGATGAATGTCCCCTTTTACTCTCCCCCATTGCATCATATATGCTCCTTGCCATAAGATTAATTTCATTTCTAAACAAAGAGCTTAGAATACCTTTGTGAATGTGAAATAATTGCTGAAATACTAATTATTCTGTAATTCAACTGTACCTACCAACCGGCTGCACCTCACTTCTGGAAGAAGGATAAAAATGCTTGGAAATACGTAGAGCAAGCAAAAAATAACGTTTTGGATTACAGAAACTTTACCAAGCCTCGCCTATGACAGGGATTCAGCCCTGTTTTTTTTGATCTAGCGGACATTAAACACCGCCTTTCCACTGACCCCAGTGACGTCCAACTCCGACCCCTCACCTCATTAAGGCAATTCCAGCATTTCCAAGCATCCAGCCACTGCGGGCAGAACTGTCCGTAACGAATGGCCGCTATCTGCAACCAATTCCCTTAGCTATAAAGTACATTAAAAGGGAATTACAGACTGCATTTATTAAAACAGCTAACAAGGCCAACAAAAAAAGCATAACAACAAGATGGAGCATGCTTTACCAGACATGTTTTGCTCCTGCTAACATACATCAGGTTCACAGAGAGCGCACTATTAGCCTGGTATACCCAATCTGACACTCCCACTCATGTTAATTTCTCCTAAAACTGCAAGGAGCGCTGGGTGCAGCGTGCCCCATCCAGCAGCGTGCCCCAAGAGCTCCCTCCAGTGAGGGCAATTCCCTTCCAGAGCCAGCACCAAGAGCTGGTGGCTCTCAGACCTTCCCAGGATGGGGGCTACAAATAGTTGGGGGCAACAATACCCCAGTTCCAGCCTGTTGCCTAAGGCCCACTCCCCTCTGACCATCAAAAGACTTTAAAGGGGATTTTTTTGCAGGTCTAAAGTCAGGCTACATTTTAGTTGACATCATTTACCCCCCTTTGAAAGACAACATTCTCCTTGGCATGTGACAAGCACCACCTCCACACTCTACTGTAGATGCTGCTAATTAAACCACAGTGAAATCCAGATAATTAGCAACCTTTTCTAACACGGCGGGTTACTTATTCTAAACCTTTTTCCAAATGAAATGGTATTTAAGACATTTTAAAAATCTACTACTTTCCATGCTCTTATAATTATTTTCCACTCTAACAGGAAGAAAAAAAAAAAAAAAAGAAAAAAAAAAAGGAAAACACAGAACAAATCATATAGGATACTGAAAGAAGAAGCATTTGTCACCGGAGTTTGTTAGCACTTTGCATTGTTTGACTATGCAAATACTAAAAAGAGCATGTTCAATCTCTCCACCAAAGACAGTCTCTCATCATAATGATATGGCATTTTTATTACATTTTAAAAACAAAAGTAGATTTTAAAACCAGTTCAATGCCTGAAACTTTGCCAGAAACTCTTTTCAACTTTCAGCAATGTATTATATTACCAAAGTTTCGTGCGTGATGGATGCTCTAATACTTGAGCACACATTGCTGGTGCCTCTGTAGAAGTGGACTTGTTTATATTTAGGATTACTGTAGAGATGGCATAATTACTGGGATGGATGCATGCCTGTCCCACAGCTAATAGTGCGTACCCACCAAAACCTTCTCTTGCTCTACTGGCTGAGACCTCTGCCCACCACACATCCATTGAAACTTGCGTGTCTCCTCTGGAACACCAGGAAATGCATTCTTGCATAGCTTGCTGTGCTGACAAACCCTCTGCCAGAGGAGGAAAGCAGCCACTGCAGACAGCCTACAGCTTGTAGGAATCACTTTCCCAGGGCTGCATCCCAGCTGGCATGTCTCTTCCATCCCAGCCCCTCTGCTGTGCCACACCAGGGAGGTGATCCACCGGAGGGATCCGTGGAGGGGCACAGAGGGGTGCTGCTCATTTTATGTTTGGGAGAAGCTTGTGCTGAACTGTTTTTGTGAATACCCACCAAAAAATCTACAGATAATCACAAATATGGCGGCGTGACTTGCGAGGCCACTTTACTATCCTTTGCAGGAGAAGGGGTGCCCTTCTGGGTGCCAGCCAGGGCTGACAACTGCTGGCCTCAGAAGAGCTTGGGTTTCGGGTCTTGTGCAAAGGGACTGCCACACACACATTTTCTCACTTTACAGTATTTATGCCTATTAGTCAAAACAGTGGCCATTGCAGAGAATACAAAGAACTAACTCCTTCACTTTTTTCTCCTGAATTGCAACCACAACTGTCCCCTCATCCCCTTCCAGTCACTCTTCAGGACTCAGCAGGGCTGCTGAAAAGGATGCCAAGCAGGGCAAGGCTGCCAAAGCTACCGGGCTGAGGGACCACGCTGACCATCACTCAGTACGCTGCACTTCATCTGCGCACTGGGCAGCACGGCTGCAACTTTTGTCCTCTGCTGCCTCCAGCCTTTGAACAACCCTAATTACTATGAGTCGGCCGTTCTCCCCCTTCTTCCTCCCATACACACCTCTAATCACACTTTTCTCTCATCAAGCTGGGAGCTCGGCAGGGGTTAACCCTGAAAAATTTTACAGTAAAGGCAGCTTTTATTGTAGTGGCAATTACAGAAAGAGAAAAAGCAATTTAGTCTTTTATGTGGCTCACAGTTTCATTAATGCCATACACTTTTAGCCGACTTGAGTTGTTATGCATTAACTCAAAACGGCATGGTACATACACACTAATAAAATAAAAAATAAAAAAAAAAATAAGGCAGGGCAAACTTTTGACTTCTCAAATACAGGATAAATTCTTCAAATACCAGTAATACTTTCATATGAGAGCTTTATTAGTGTCCTAAGCTTCAGGCCAAACTCACTATAAAATAAGCTGCTCGAATGAGGCTGCAGAAACAAGAAAGAAAGATTTAAACAGATCTGCAAATAATTCCTTGCTCCTCTTGTTGTACTGGTGAATTCCGCTTCTAGTGCTTGCTGCACCTTCCATAACCTTGTGTGTGATGACAAAAGGTACTTAGATAAAAGGCAACGTACCATGGCAGCAGTAGCTGTGCAATAGCATAGATCTTCCCGTGTTCAGAGGTGCTTCTGGGATTCTGCGGATACTGCCATCATGCCAGGCAAAGCTTCTCCAGAGTGGCAGGTATCATTTTATACCTTTGGCCTGCAAAAAAATCATGGATGACAGCTTGCATGAAGACTAATCACAGGAATTATTTTTTGTTGATCCTCAATTCCCTAAATTCTAGAGTTTGGAATTTTGGAAAAGAAGAGTCACTGGTGTTGCAGTGCTGAACATGCGAGCAAATGCCAAACACTTATTCTGAGGCTTTCCAAACATTTCTGGGCAGTACAGTTACAAATAACGAATTATCTCTGATACCTTATGGGACCAGGATGTATATGGGCAGCTTATGAAACAGTTCTCATCTATCACTTCTCATGGTTACATGAAAACCCACATCAAGTTAAGGGCATGACTACACTTTAAATAAAGCTTGTACCATACATCTATGTCTAGGGGTTTTTCTACAAGAATTCATTCAGGAAAGTTAAGATAAATCAACTAAACCCATGATAATAATGCATGTAAGTTAAAATGCATTAAATTCCTGTGTAGATACTCTCACTGAGAAGTGGTCTGACTTTACTGTAAAAGAGGATTAAGCTACCATGAACTGAGGCCATTTTCATTCTGAATTAGATCATCCACAGAGGAGCTTAAAGCCCTCTAGCTTTGGTACACTTCACATTTTTCATTCATCTGGATTTTCCTACAATTGGAACAATCCTTGGTTAAATAAAAATCTCACCTATTTTATTTTTCTGGTTGATATTACACTACATTACCTGTTTACTTGGATCACAAATGTCTTGTTAAAACAAAACAAAACAAACAAACAAAAAACCCAACAGCTAAAGCTCTTTTGCAAGTAGAAGAAACAGAGACATCCTTTTGTAGAGGAAAATAAGAGCAGCATACCCAGAGCCTGGGATATGTGACAGTTCACCAACTGCAGTGCTGGACTAAGCTTTTCCTAATTTTGAAAAGTAAACAAACAAAGAAACACAACTTCAAACCAGTCTTATACCCCCTCTGAAAGCATCTCTTTAGACAGAAAAAGACAGGCAAACCAGGCAGTCTCGTGGGACAAGGTTGCAATGAGAAGCATCTGGCAACTTTGTCCTCCAGAAGGATGGCTGGGGCAGGCGCTGGGGTGCCCCTTGTCACTGAGCAGAGGATACATTTTTAGAGGTTAAATAGGATGCACTCTGGAATTTACCCATCCCGGGCTCACAAATGAAATGCTAACTAATGAACAAGGAAGATCAAACACTTCCACAGCCTGTTACAAACTCAGATGTTATTTTATCTGAATGATAAATTTTACATGACTAAAAGAAAATGGATATAATTCACATTCCCAAGTACTGGCAAGTAATTGAGATGTGGCAAACAAATACGAAGAAAATAAAAAAAATATATATTAAAAAAATATTCTCCTTGATTGCTAAATAGCAGTTTGGGTTCAGATGAGTAAGCACTAATTATAATACAAAAAAGCTATTTTTGTTTTAAATGCTGCCTTATCTAGTTTTTCCACAGCAGATATAGAAACATATCTGTAATATACAGTTTGCACTAACATACCCATTGCTATCCCTTACAAATCTGAGCTACTAACACTAATATAGTGAGAAAGTTTAAGAGAAATCTAACAGAGGTGTTGGGGGTTTTTTGTTTGTTTGTTTTTTGCTTTTTTAAAATTTCTGTGCATTGAGGATTTGGTATTCCTCAACCTCCTCAAAACCAAAGAGAAATGATCTTCCTACCCAAAGAGCACTGCAGCTGCCAGCCCCACTGCTGGCCATACGCCTGCAATCCAGATGCCAGCTACAGCCGCAGCTCTGATCTCTGCTGCCAGGAGTCCTGTAGGAGTGTGCAGGAACTGCTGCTGCTTCAACTCCAGGCTGGTTACTGTCATCTCCACACATCCCCACATAACCAGTAACAAGCCTAGGTTCCCACAGATGAGAGCCTTACAACACTTCACCAAGGAAAACCTGGGCAGTTTCTCTGATCTTGTGAAGGGACAGTGCTCCACATCAGGCCAAATGACAGCCAGATCTGCAGCTGTAATCTGGCACATATGACTGTATATTGTTCATGAACTAGGGAATGTGCTACATTCACATGTGCTGCTAATGTTTTAAAACGGCTCAGTCATCTTCTGCAAAAAAAAAAAAAAAAAAAAAAAAAGTAACAGGCAATTCAGATAATTTTTCTTCCAGGGCTCTCCTTCACAAATGCAGAAGCCAAGACAGAACAAGCACCCCTAAAACCCACAAATCAAAGACCTTGCATACTAGCTTGTAACACAGATTTCTGCTCGCATGTGATTTTTGCAACATATGCACCCAGCATGATGGGATTGCAATTTGCACTGCACTATGTTAAATCATTTATTTATTATTTATTATAAAGATGTATTTGATCAGTATAGCTGAAAAATTTCCATACAATGATTCTGAAGAGCAGACTCCATTGGTCAGAATTCACAACTCTGTCACCCTGTGCCTCAGTCTGACCTGGTCTGATTCCTCCCATGTCTGCAAAGCCCCTTGGCATCCCTCCTACCACCCTGCAACCAGGCATACCAAGGGACAATGCAAGAGCTCTCTCTGGAAGGTGACAGCTCCTTCTCCTGGGCTGTCCCCACTGCTGGGGACACTGTGAGCCATACGAGTTCATGATCCGTCCCTCTCACCACTTGCTGGGCTATGGTGAGGGGGCTTGAAATGGGACCGAGGTGGGATGTGCAGCCTGAGCCACCAAACATGCATGTGCCAGGTTCTGCTCTCTGGCAAAGCCTGAATCTTCTGCATCACAGAGAAAATTTACCTGAGGGCATGTGTGGTTGCAGCCATTCAATCCATATTTCTCTTGCAAAATTTTCTTCAGCATTTGCACCACTCTATGATTATCCAAACACCATTCGATCTACCTCCAACTTGAGTTGCCTAAGCATATTTGCATGTATATTGTAAGCATTATACTAAATGAGATGGGACTGCCTGTGTAATCATGCCATGACTTTCCCTTAGGGAAACCTGGTAAAATTATGTTCCATTACATTTGTAAAATACTACCCATTAAAAGCAGGAATAAAACTTTTATGTTCATGTGAAACAAAGCAGAAAAGATTCTCCACCCTTTAACTTATATCAGTTTTGGTATGAAATAAGCATTTTCCAGGCAAGTGGAGATTCTGAGTTTGAGTTCACTATAATGTGCTTTCAGCTTTGACTGATTGTTAACTCTCTTTCCAAAATTATCTTTTTTCTTAATATTAAAAAACAACACAGAACAAAAACAGTTCATCTGCCTTGAAGAGGTCAGACAGTAGCTTTGGAAAAATCTTTTGCGATGAACTTTCCTTATTTACAATTGGCCATGTCATGAAAGAGAAAAACTGTTTCTACTGCACTATTCGGTGTCCTTTACTCTTGCTGCTGGTGAATTCATTGTTTTAATTCCTTGATGCTCTGGCAAACTTTCAAGTATGCCGTGGGAGAATTTTAAAAATGAAGCATTCATTTGGAAGTCACACAGTGGTGATATATACACACAGCTTCAATTTAAACCATTATTGCATACCATCCTTTTCCTTTTATAATAATCCATTAAATGCTTTCAAGTCTGGAGAAGAAATAGCAACCTGTAGATCTGAATGGAGCCCAGATGACCTATAAAATACATCCTGCCTCACTGCCTGACTTGTTCCAGCTCTCATCTCTAATGGTTGCTATTGTTATTCTACCATCCAGACAACCACACACATCAATTATGCATTCTTCTGGGTCACGAATACATTTTCTTAGGCAACCTTTTTGTCTCAATGCATGATGCTTTTTCTTCAACCTGTGAACAAAGTTGAAGGTCTCAATATTAAAAAATATTGCTTCATCTTAAACCATGTTGATAACAGGAAAACATCTACATGAAAATCAAGAGAGATAACTTTTTGAATTATTTTAAAGTACATTTAGACCACATATCGTGTCTCTATCACACCAAATGCGTTAGGCAGCACTGTGTTGTAGGTGAACATTTTTTCTTTTGTTATGCTACTGCCTGGCAGCACAGCTATAATTAAATGTCCTTTGCCTTCTCTATTTTATGACACTAACAATGCGGTCATCTTAATTGGACTTTCCTTGGCATATAAATAGCTGGCTCAAGAACAAAACTTTTCCTCTGTGAAACAAACTCAAAATCTACACTATGGAGCATCTCTGACTCTTTTACAGTCTTTGACTTTTTTTTTTTTTTAATGATCCTAATAACAAAAGCTTCAGATAATTCAATGTGATACAAGTACAAGATGCCTTTCAAAATTAACTTTTTTTTGCAGATAATATTCTCATAAACAAAGCACTCTACATTTCCAAATTGATAAAAATATTTCACTTTTTTGTTGACCAAGTTACATTTTGTTCCCCAAACTATTTATCATTCTCAAAGGATTCTTACACATCACAAATATCCTCAAAATGTTTCTGTAATTGAAACATACAGTGGTGGTTTTAAAACACAATCAAAAAAAAAAAAAAAAATCTTGCACACAGTTCACAAATCCTAGCTTTTGTCTTCCTCAATTGTCCCACCATTTCCTCCATATTTCTTGGGATGCCTTTGTGGTCAGAGGCTCGTGCACACTTGCCAGGGTCGGGGTGGGTGTCCCTCTCCCCTGCCCAGCCCCTGCTGCAGCCCTCCTGGGGCGGGGCCGGCTGTGCTGGAAGCAACTCCTCCCTTAGAGGCCCATGGCCAGAGCTGTGGTGGTGTTACACAAATGCTTTAAAATATATTTCTTGATGACAGTTTAGTAAAGTATTCAGAGAAAAAAAAAATAATAACAAAAGAAGAATCAGAGGTCTCGCACAAGGGCGGACCAGACGCCCCACGTTACCTCAGGCTTAGCTTTGAACAAGCCCTCAGGAAGGGCCTGTCTCATCGCCGTACTCCTAATGAGCCTACCAAGGGTCTGCAGGCGCTGAGAGAAAGAGAGGATGGACAGCAGCACCAGCGTCAGGCACTTCTTTGCCATGCCTTGAGGACCACATTAATCCCCAGTCTCTCAACCCTTGCACCCAGTCAGTGCTTTCACTCACCACGTTTTCTGAGAGAGCTCTGATTTTATTCAGGCGAGGACAGATAGCCTCAAAGCAAAGCTAAGCTAGAAGGGAGGCCATAGCTCCGCACTCCTGCACTTCACCTGCTTTCCAGTTCTGGGCCTTTAAAGCAGTCGATGGGACCCATCTAGCAGAAGCCTATTCAGATCACTGAAAATCAAGGGATAAATATTATTTTAACGGGAGTTTCTGGTTGGCTGGTTGGTTTGTTTGTTTGTGGAGGCAAGGAGGTGTGTTAGGTTTAACTTCATTATAACTGAGCCTATATAAATGCAAATACTGTTTCTGTAGATATAATTTCATAAAGCAAAAGCACCCACAATCTTTAGCAGTGAAATTCAAGTGGCAACTGTGACAAGCAAAGAAAAATGAATGCAGTTAACTTCAGCCATCCCCGCTCATCTGAAAGCTTGTGTCAGTTCCTAAATAAGCTTCTCATTTTTCTATTCAGTCTGCTGATCTTTGTCTATTTACAGCATGAATGAGCATGGCACATTGCAACTTGTATAGTATATTTTTCCTAAATAATAAAACATTTATTGCAGACCCATCAGGCCTGCTACTAACTTTGAATTATTATAGCAATGAAGTGCCATGTTAACAACTCATTTACATTGTTGCAAAAGACTCTGCATTAACACCATATATAATTCAAAGCCAATCAGGAGAAGGGACTCCCCAAACCTTATCTAGAGCTGATGATAAGTTAGAACTCCATGACATTTTTCTAATAAACTGTCTTCCAAGATGGAGTTGCCTCCATCCCGCCTTCCTCCATGTGCAGCATGCAGATTGCAGCTAAACGAACTACTCCTGCATGACCCTCTCCACCTCAGCTGGCCCTTCCTCTGCTGGAAGAAGAAGGAAGAGAAAGTACATTCAGCAGAGAGTTGCAACGATCTAGTTACTTTGGACATTGCCACTCACCCCTGCTGCAGGTGTCCAGAGGAAGGAGAATATCACAGAAAGAAGCTCCTGCTGCTGTACTCACACATGCTGGTGACTACAATAAAAATAATAATTAAAAAAAAAAAAAACTATAAATACATTGGGGAAAAATATCCCTCAGGATATATAATATTCCCCAAGCACTAATCAGTAAAGATACTGCTCTTGCATTTGTTCCTAAGACAGGCTGGATGCAAAGCAAGTTTTAGGCAGCCAGAAATAAAAATAGACCAGCCAAACTTCTTTCCAGTAAAACGATATTAAATGCATGGATTTGAACATGATATATAACATTTGAGGAGTGATCCAAAATACCAGTGGTTTAATGTTGAGGATAAATCTAGCTTACTGTGCAGAGGAGCCTGCCTGGAACAAGGCAACTTCATTTTTAATTAGGTAAAACAGACTTATATGGAAGTAGAAAGCATCATGTATAAGTGTGCCATAAGACAATAGCCAATCACGTCCCTACCCATAACTGCCTACAGAGATGCGAGTTTGGAGGCAGAGCAGGCATGAGGCATGACAGCCCCATGACACACAGCACAGCTGCCACCGCACTGTCCTGCTTCACTGTAGCTGGCTGTGCAAAGAGGCTGCTGGCACGTCACAGTGCCCTCAGAACAAGCTTATCCACCCCAGGTATGATATGCAAGGACCCAGGCACATGTTCATGTACATAAATGCCCAGGTTATTACCACTTCTGCACTGTAATACCCAGGTTTGGCTAGACATCCACAAGCCAATGCACAAATGAATACTGCTTGAGGCTTATGGGCTTATAACTTCTGTATATGAGACCAAGAAAATAATGTTTCAACAGTATAGTTTCGAGATATTAAAATTTAGATCAGTTATTTATGAGAAATACTGCCTTTTCTGAACATCATTTAATTTGTGTCCAGTAAATCCAAATTCTTCCTGCATAATCGTCCATTGCTATCTAATAAGTTGCAAAGGCAACATGTTACTAACTTCTTTAGCTCTCTCAGAACCAAAATTTGCCTAAGAAATGCTTTGTACCACATCTACAAGCACCAGTCTTTGGCTGTGATTATTCAAGAATAATTTGATTTCCTTGTGTTTTTTTTTTCCTTTTTATTTCTTTCTTTCTTTTTTTTTTCTTGTAAGACGTTTCAAGATAGATGAGCCTATTAGCATGCTAAACTGTTACTGTCATTTTCTGTTTCCCAGAAATAGCTCATGATAGAGGGCACCATTTTACTTTTTAACTATTTGTTTTATTGTTGTTGTTGTTTTTCCCATAGAGAATAGTTTTCTCTGTAGTGTGTCCCAGGATCAGTAATGATTTTATTCACTTGAAAAAGCCTCCCACTTGAGCTCCATTTCCACCTGCTTCCAGGAACTAACTACAAATGAGAAAAATGCAGTTCACCTTATGACTTTGAGCCAGCACCTCTTCCCTCCCACCAGTTGCTTCTTTCAGTCCGGCAAAGGCAGCCAGCCTGCTGTAGACACACATGCTACATCCAACATGCACGTAGGTGTTCTCCTAGCCAGCAGCAGTGAGGGATGACAGAGGCCTTAAGAAAGCAGTAGCCATACAGTGAGAACTGCTAAATCTGTCCTACATGTGAGATCACTTTGCTGTTATTGTGAAAACCACGATTGGAAGACTACAACCACAAAAACCCTGTCTTAAAAACAAATGGCATTTAATACGTTAATCTAACATAATTTCAATGTCCCTTCCACATGAATACACTTATTCCGCTTTATTTCACATAAATTATCCAGTCAAAAAATTATTTGAACAATAAGGCACAAATAAGCAAGCATTATTGTTTGCTGGTTGACTAGACAAGGAGTTAAACATCTAGAGGTGAAGTGGAGGACAGTTAACACACTAGCCTGCTCAATTATCATACAATGCCCACTTCTCAGGGAATTAGAGCTATTATGATTGACTCCTACGAATAAATGAGAATTTCAGCTCTCAGAGGATAATACAATAGTCTTAGAAATAATCTTTTCATGAGATTGTGGCTTTATCAGTTATATTTTAGTCAGTATAAACACTTGTGTATCATAGGATAAGAACTACAGACAGGCTTGTAATTTTAATTTATCTCCTCGTATGATTTCAGTTCATTTCTTCTGTGCACTTATTCTAGAAGCCAAAGGAAAATTTACTTTGTTTTTTCAGGTCTTCTCCTTTTGTAAAGTGTTACCATAAACCTAATATCCAAATAAAGATAGAAAAAATGATGTGAATAATACAAATTTTGCACAAATTGTTTTCCAATGCAAAGACCCACTGAATGTTGTCTTGATGACACTCAATGGTGTTGTTACACTAGAGGGTAACTCAAACACAGCTTCAAAGACAAGGAAAAAAAAAGAGCATCTCTATTCAAATTTCAAAGATGTAGTAAAACATCTGTTTGTATTAAATTTTATATAAAAATATTCTTTCCTGGATGTCTTGACCCAAATATTTTGTGTATTTATCAACAGAATTACTGATTTTCTCTACAGTTGCCAAGTTGTAGAGTTTCATGGTCATTTTCCCAGCAGACAGAACAAACCTAACTATATGATAGTTTTAAAACAGCCTGACCACAAAAGAAAGCTTTAGGAGACCCAAATAGTGGACCATATGTGATATCAAATGGGCAAGCCATTAACATCAGCTGTGAACATATTGTACCAACTGGGAATGAAAATAAAACATTCAACTACCAACTGTTATAATCTGTAAATAGTCAAACCAATTCCTCTGGGTTCCAAAAATACATGAATAGGGCAAATCATTGGGACCCCATTGTCCTGTTCATAGGTAATGCAGTAAATTTGCTCCTAGGGAGAAAAAAAAAAAAAAGTGTAGTTAGTGAGAGCTGATATCAGAGACAGTCCTTGTATGTTAAAGAATTCTGGGATTTTTGACACTATAACTGAAGATTACACACTGAGGATAATGAAATAGAGAATTCTTTTGAAGCAGCTTTCTATGTTCAATGCATGGTATCAATAAAAATATCCCATTGTAAGTTATGTTGAGAAGCTGGTAGAATACTAGAAAATTTATAGAGGGCACCAAACTGCTGAGAATTCATTGTACAGCTGGCAAGTGCACTCCTACCTACTAGTTGCTTCACATTTAATAATGCATGTTATGAACAGATGGATAGAATGTCAATAAGGCTCTCTGTATCATCAGTGGTAATGAAATACTGGACTTCGAATGCTTAATAGCACAGAAAACAAAAAGCCTGGAGGAAATTTGTCAATGTCATGCATGCAATGCTTTAGCAGTGCTTTAACACTGTTAGCGTGAGGCCATATGTTTCTTCTAACAGCATCTACTGTAGCTGGGTGCCAAAAAAAAGTTTGACACTTTTTTTTTTTTTTTTTAAAAAAAAAAAAAAAAACTGTTACAACATGTTAAGAGCAAATACCCTGTGAATCAGTCAAGCAGAGGAGTCCACAGAAGTGCAATATCATTACACTTTTTATCCTGTTTCTCAATGAAAAGAAGCTAAGGGAAACTTGCTAGTAAACACTGTTCTTTCTACCAGTTTTAGAAATACAATGAAAGTAATCTCTTAAAAATTAAATACAGACATAAAAGCATTGAATTATCTGTATTAAACAGTAAATCTCATTGTCAAGGGCCATGGAAGATGTAAATCTGGAAGATATTACAAGCATAAGTAAAGTAGAAACATACACAGCAGGTTCCAAAAATTAGGCACAAAAAAAAAAAAAAAAAAAAAACAAGAAGGTTCAAAAAATAAGGAAAAAAAAAAAAAAAAAAAAAAGGAATAAAATAGGAGTTATCTTAGGTAAATGTCAGCTAAAACACCTAGGGAAAATGCTCCAGAATAGTCAAAAGGAAGAAGAGAGAAGAAAGCTGCCATTCTGAAAGAAAGAGAGATGCAGATGTAGGGATAAGCACACTAGGCACAGGCTTTTGTTGTTACATGAATGGAGAAGCAGAAGCCTGGGGGACAGCAGCACCTACCAAGGCTTTGGTGGCACCCTAGGTGGCAGTCCCACACTATGCACTCCTCAGGGAAACGCCGTGCTCAGAGCTTTGTAGGGTGGCGGTTTGCTCCTCTGCAAGACATGGAGATAGATCCCAAGTTCAGAAATACATCTGGAATTTTAAGTAAATGGTGTCAGCAGAAATCAATGTGAGTTTAACTATTGATTTAGGGGAAAGAACAATTAGACCAGTGCTGGGTGTTTAACAGACTGAGAAAATCCTGGGGAAAGGTTCAGGTTCCACAAGCAGTAAAAACGCTGCTGCTCACCTTGTGACCACCCAGAGTGCCCACACCCCACTCTGTGCTCTCCTTCCTCCCATGGCCTCTGCAGAACCACCCTCAGCTTGGTGCCGCCCAGCCACCATGCCCTCGGGCACGCCGTACCACCAGGCAGGCCATCAGGCCTGCTCGGCTACTTCCCAGGCACAGGACCACCATGGGGTGCTGGTGTCCGTGGGACCTATTCCACCACCAGACTCAGCTGTGAAAATGACCACTGTGTTCAAAAATAATTAGAGAAGGCTGACAGACAGACAGCATTTTCTTATAAAACCAAGCTAGAAATGACAGCATCAACAACAGCTACTCCTCCAATCATAAGTAGCATGTAAAGCATTTCAATTACTTCCTATTTTCTTTAAACCAGGACTAACACTCAGCACTAATAAGAGTAACCTAAGCTGAATTAAAAAGAAAGAAATTTTTTCCAGTTGCCAACAGCAGAAGGTCCATAGAGCACCAGTATACATCAGCACATGACTTTCATGGCTTCTCTTGCGGCAGGGAGTGATGCAGAGGAGCCAAGAGCCTGCCTGTTAGAGCTGGGGACGCAGCAGCTTGCCCACACTCCAAGGTGCCATGCTCAGCCCCGCTCTGCCACCATGAGCTAGGTGGATGTGGAGCCAGCCTGGGCTGGTACACCCAGAACTTGCACTTTTGCTGGGTGCTTGTACACCTGAGAACTTGTCACAGCTCGCTGCACTTGCCTGCATGGACATACTTTATAGTTTCTCCCAAACAGGGAGCTAAAAGGCAACACAAGCAAACTGCACCTCAGACTATAGTAGGGCATTACTCTTCTCCTCTTGCCTTCTGTTTTCCCTGGAAATATCCTGAGTCCCGACCACAGCAGTTACATTTACAGGAATGAAGCAAGTTTTGTGAAAGCTCCAGAAGTACAAAAACTAATAGGTACGCAAGTTTTTTGTGGAGTTTAGCACCAGGAGGTAGGAGATAAAGAACTGAGTAGCAGCAGGGGATCCTCATTCACCGTGGCATCAAGAAGCAGAAATAAAGCAGAGGAACATTTCTCAAAGCACTGATAAAAATATTCCATCTATTAGATTTCTTTTAGCTAGAATCTCATACGTGTGTTGGACCCTGAGAAAAAAGGACCTGAAGAAAATGCTGTGGTGAGCACCTTACTGCAGTATGGTTTGATAGTAAATGTCATTCTCAGCCTAGAAGGTCTTAGGTTTTTCAAAACCAAAAGGATATTGATAGCTGAAGAAAGTTTCAAGAACAACTTCTTAAGGGAAAAATATAATAATCTATAAATATTTGAAGTGTGTAAAGCCATCAAGGGAAAGGGATATAACTAGAAATAATGGAAAGAAAAAGCTTAAGCTCAATAGAGTATCGGGAAAATCTTCCTGACAGCGAGATGTATTAGCCTGTGAAATAGTCTCCCAAGGAGAGATATGGAAGCTTTCACTTGGGATTTTAAAAACTAAAGTTGACATAACACTAAAAAATGTTCTCTGTGAAATAATCCTACATTGGCAGAAAAAACGGACTGAATGATCTATCATGTCTTTTCTCTTTCTAAGTTTCTTCAGCTTTTGATGATTTGCTAACACATCATAAACAGCCAAAGGTTATCAGAAAGGAGCTTCTTCAATTAATATGATGAACAACAGGATTACAAAGGTGATCATTGTGAAAGCCTATTACAAAGTATCTCTTCAAATGCTGAAAAGCAGACGCATTTCAGACAACAGGATTTTTTCCCAAGGCTTGACAAATATGACCTCAATCCTGTTTTCAAGTACATGCTTAATATTAGGTATGCCTTATTTCCCATTAATCCAAAGATAGCAAAACCTATGGTCTGAAATAAACTTGTAAGAAAAGGGTTTTCCAAGAGTCCTTGTAAAATTTTCCCATCCTCAACACAACCCTGGCAAGTATTGTGTGTAATCAAACTTAAAGAAATAATGTTTATTACACACTTATTAGCACCTTTCAAGCCTGCCACTGACAAGGACAGACTAAGTTAGTTCAGAGCTACTATTTTGATCACGGGTCGAAACCACCCATCTTGCTTTAATCTAACCCATCTGACACTGTGAGCAGTGCTAATGAATATTACAGTCTGTCATATTGACTCGCACACCATGAAAAGGATGATAAAAATACTTTGGGAAGTATTCTGTGAATTATGTTCTGCACGTCCATCTTGAAATTGTCCTATCTTTTCGTACCTTTCAGTCACTACTGATATTAATATTTATCACATCGTGTATTGCATTCACTGCCTCAGATCACGGGTGGACAGATAAATATTAGAGCTATGGAAGTAATTGATTTGCTTGTTCAATGGCTGAGAACGAAAATAAAAATCAGTACATATTACCTACAATTTTGTTTTCAATTTTTTCTTGCCAAAACAGAACTTCCAGATCATTCTATTTTGGATCAGAAAAGGGCATTTCTCTTTTGTTTTTGGTACTGCTGAAGAAGAGGTACCTGACACCAGCAGATCTAACGGGTATGGCAGGAGCCGCTTTCAGCCCAGCAGCTCGAGCCCTCTCAGTAGTGTTTGCTTCTGTGCGGCAGCGTGGCATCGAGGAGGGCTGGACAAGCCTGTACGCCACAAAGTTCCCACTGGTGTCACCAGGCAGCTCGATGGCACACAGACTTTGTGTCCTGCAGTGGTGTTTCTCTATGACCACGCTGGCACCCATGTGGGCACACCCCTGAGCAGGCATTACTAGCAGCTGCCACAAAATCTGTCAGTGAGTGGAAAACCAGGGCTTTGCTTCTCTTATGAAAATAGCTGAGGAACTTAGCAAGAATAAATCAAAAGGGATGAACAGACTTTACTTTGAGCACCTGGAGACTGTAATAGAAACTGCTACCCCTTCCGAAGCTTTAAGGAATCCTATTAGTTCTGCAGCACAAATACAATTTCTTATTAAATACTTTGATGCCAACATGTTGTAAATTATTTCCTCTAGGAGCATTACTGTGGGTAAATCAGGGTTATTTTGGAAGGAACTCTCCATTTATGTGCTTTAAATAAAATGTGCTATTTGTATATTTTTAAGAAATCCAGCCTGCACATGCATGAACATATCTGTACATGAGTACATATCTGTAAGAATGAAATTAGCAAGTATTTTTTTGTCCAGTAGCAACATTTGCAAAGTTTAAGTGACTGCAGAGCACAGGTGTCCTGCAGTCCCTAAATCGCACTTCAAATCCTCCACCCCCGGCCACCAGGATTTTATCCCAGAACAACTCCCCAGTTTGGGAGAAACACAAAACCCCAGAGTGCCACAGAGGTGCTGCTCTGCTGCAGCAATCCCAGGGCTGCCAGCATGCAGCAACCCAATCCTTGAAACTGTATTTTTCCCCCTTATTATAAATCTTTCCATAGAGTTGTTTTATTATTATTATTTTTGTCTGCGTTTTACAGCTGGCACATCATCCCCTGCTGCACTAAATCAACACTTCTGAAAGCAGCAGCCTTCGAGTGACTGGTTAGAGCCGCTGCTCATGGAAGTGTCAATTTGGTACAGCAGGGGATGGGGTCGCAGCTGCAGAAGGAGAGGAGAGGCCCTATTTCATGCTTTAAAATGGTAAAAATGTTAGAGGGGAGCGAAATCTATACAAAATACAAAAATGGTGTGGAGCAAAGAAAAAGGAAGAAGAGGAAGAAGAGAAAAAGGGGTTAGAAAGTAAAAAACGAAAAAATGACACTGAACAATGGAACAAAATCACTGGTGAATAAGATGCAGGATTTTTGTAAGTGGGCACTTTCAAGGTAAAAACAGGTCATGTGCAAGTCGCAGAAATACAGACCTGCTAGTAGTACCCTTCTGCTTTGTGGAAAAGAACTGGGTCACTAAATGTAAATTATTCTCTTAATTAACTATGCCCAGTTGTGATGTACATCTAAGCACAAATACTGGGGATGAAAAACAAAATTATTTCACAGAGATTGATTTTATGAAGAAATTTCATAGTAGAAGACCAAGAATCTTGTACTCAGAAATTTGAATCAGCAAAAATGAACAGAAATTCCACTTTCTGAGCTCACTGGAACACTGCCCAAATTGAAAACTCTTTAGAGGCCCCCATTGGAAAAGTAAGTACATATTATTTTGGCAGTTAAAAGGCAAATAAACCAAAAACAGACCCAAAAGAAGAAATCACAAAAAACACTTATGTTTTCTGCATTATGTAAATATGTAAATTGATCTAATGCATATTTCAAATACTATTAGGAATAATGTTTGGCTTTAAGTGATGTCCTTTGTTTCTTCTAATCTTTGGGAGCTGCTGCCTTGCTTGCTCCCTATTAATTTATAAAGCATACTTGCAATAAGGGACTCCTGCCTGCTGGCTGCTCCCCCAGCATGAGGACCAACCACAACCGCCTCTCTCTATCCACCAAGGTCCTGGTCCCCACGCTGGAAGAAAACAGCAGATTTTTGCCTAGCCCAAGCCCAGGGAGGCCCAGCCACAGGTGAAGAAGCATATTTTCAGGACAGGTATTAAATGTGGTTTCCAAACTCAAACACTTTACCCTAAGAGTTCGTTACACCCCTTATGTCCACTACATTTTCTAAGGTAAATGGTACTTGCCCTTCAGCTACAGTCACTATTCTGCTGTCCATCAGGCAGACATAGCTTTATTGATGCTCCCATTCAGCTCCATGCCTCACATTCACAGAGTCCTGAAAGGATGCAAAACATTATTTTCTTCCTAAACTGTTAAACTGAAACACAAATACAAAAAAAAAATAAAAAACCAAAAAACCACAAACACTAGAAACAGCCTCCAACTGCATCAATATTTAAGTCAAGTCAATGTTCAACAACATGCAGCAGCTTAGGTATATGGTCTTGTCTCTCTCTGGTGGTTAGACTACAATACAAACAGCAGGGTAATTATTGCATAAAGAACTTCTTGACAGAGCCATTGGGTGCTAAAGAAGCCATATGTAGGTTCTAGCAAGATTAATATTATGTTATCTCACTATATTATATCAACATATTGATTTACCAGTCTGATTGGATAGCTTTGTTTAGGTTTGTTCTAACCATATACAAAAAGATCCCCTAGATCAAGCACAGATTTCAAGTTTGTTACATGCTCAGCCTATATAAAACATATGGTATGCATAAACAAGAGCAAAAGATGGCCCCATTCATTAACTCAAATACATCTTCTCTAATCCTAGCTCTTGAAGCAATTCTAAAGTAATTAAAAATTTTCTATGAACTATCTTAAAAGCATCAGACTGACATTAACCAAACTAATAATTATCAAATTGATCTGTGACCTTTTCCCTCACCTTCCCCAGCCAGTCAGTGTTCACTTAGCTCTGTGTACAGCAAATTACAAGAATGTCTCAGATCGCCTTCAGAAAGCATTTGCACAGCGTTAATAGTACAACATCCAAGTAAGATGACCTATTCTTCTCCACCCAGACTCCTGTCTTTTGCAAGATCTACGGTGTCTCAATGAAAAGTCCCGTAGTAAGAACGGACACTCACAGACATTAAAAGTGCTTCCAGGATTTTAAAAAAGTCTTTTCCTTTAATCTTTACATAAATCACCTATTCAATGTAAACACACAGACTGTGAATCCCCACTTCTTTAAAATGGGTCTTATTTTCCACTGTCATCAATTCTAGCAGCAGTTTACAAGTTTTAAGTTTTTCTTCCCTTAAACCAGTAGCGATTTACTACCGCCTGTCCAGCAACAAGAGTCAGTTCACCTATTCCCAGTCTCTTGGGGCTGAAGTTTTGCTCTAGAGTTGTTCTTGCGCTGTGTCACTCTGGACAAAGAGATGACATATCAGACTTTTCATAACACTGAGGAATGAGCCCCTGCTATAAAACAACCACTTCAGTAACCCCCTGCTTTGACTGGGATGAAAGAACAACCGCCATGGTACTCAGCTCTGTCAAAAGGTCTTGTGTTGGTGGCTGCATCGTATTTGGTCCCTTACACTTATGACAAACACGAGATGTTTCACCTATCTGACAAGTGTCAGATGCTGGTCATGGTATTTATGGCACATGATGGCACCGTGCTGGTGGGCACAATATAAAATAATGCAAACAGAGCAGGAAAACACATTTGGCTTTGACTAGTATTAGTGCATCTTGCTTGCAGTGAAAGTTGTGGATCAAGGTAAGAGAATACAGATCAGCTAACAATACCCCACGTGACAGTGGCTGCCACAGTGGCTCATGCTGCCACCACTGAGCTTCTGGCCCACATTCTACAGCTCGTTATTTATCCAGGCTTATGTTTCAGAGAGAAAACTAGTAACCAAAACTTTTCTCTATGAGGAAACTTCCTACTGTTAAATCTAAATCATGGTCTCCAAATCATGATACAAATGACTGTATCACTGGTCAAAGTCCAGGAATTTGAACCAATTGATTTCTTAAAAAAAAAAAAAATGAGAACTTACAACTTTAAGCAATCAAATTAGCAAGTACAAGGAGCATTAGGCAACAGCCATCCTTTGCACATTTATCTATGACAATCCATTCCACAATACCCTAAAATTACAAAACTACAGCTAAGCATACTGTCACTGTGGCAGGACTATCCCAGTACGTTCCCCACTCTTGGAACATGACACAAGTAACCAAGTCACTTGGAGTGCCAGGAGAGTTTGGAGGACATGTTCAGCCTGCACTCACAGCAGGGCACAGCTGGCTGCAACAATCTCAGAGGCTTCCCCAGTCACAAACATTTCTGGGTTATTTCTATAAACCACTCCAACACAAAGAGGGAAAAAAGCATTAATATCAATTAATTGTCAGCAAAATGACAATTTTGAAAGTGGAGCAAATATTTATTTTCCAACAACTGTTGTTATGGAAACAGCTGCAAGCTGCCACTTGCCATGAAGCACTGTGCACGCTGCAGCCGTGCGGCCCACAGCACAGGCTCAGGGCAGCTCTGTTCCCGGCAGCAGCCCTGGTCAATGGGGTCAGTGGGGAAGGGAGCAGGGAGGGCAGCGCTATCCAAGTTTTTGTAGCGAGAGCTCATTTGTCTTCTTAAAACTTAAATAGACCTGGTTTAAAAAAAAAAAAAAAAAAAAAAAAAAAAAGGAAATCGCTTAAGATCTAGACATGTAATGTTCTCATTTTGCTCATAACAAATCATTCCTGTATCTTTCTTGCATGATAAGAATTTGTTTAGCCTAGGTAATCAAAATTAATTTTGTTTTCAGTTTTATATTATTACTGTATTCATATATTACATTAAATACACACACCATACATATGTGAGCATGTTCAGCAGTATTCAGATAGAGGAGCAAGAGAATTCCTTTCAAAAAAAAAAAAAATCAATATTTCATTCCAATTATAAAAGAAACCAAATCTTCAAATGTTGGAGTACAATGTAGCTACCCTCGAGAACAGATATTTGGTTTTCCAACCAGCACTACCCCTTTGTAATTGAACAGCTGCACAAAAGAGAGAGGAAACAAACATACCAACAAATTAGTTTTCAAACCTATGTTCATAGGAAATGTTCTACTGTATTGTGCTTTTGGTCACAACATGTGAAAACCAAGTTCCTCACTTACTTCTGTGATCTTCTACAAAAGATTGGAACAATCCAAAGCCGTTTAATTTATTATATTGTATGAACCCTCACTCACAGGGGCAAGTTAAGGACACAGTGTCCATATCTGAAGAACTGAAGTCTATCCACAAGCACTAGGAGTATTAGAGGTCATGGATTAATTCATTTATTAAGCATATACAGTCCTTGTTGAAAAAATTCTACTACGTTCTGAGTAAAGAACAGTACTGATGTTTAAGTGCCTGGGTCATTACTGATATTCTAAGCAGGGTATCAGTCAAAAGGACAAGGCAGAAATTTAAGTATACCTATTTTAAAAGTGGAAGCCCAATTTGTATATTTTCAGGGAGTATAGAGAAATACATCATAAAATATGAATTTAATTTTTATATGAGTATGTGCATCTGTATATATATGTATAGTCTTCTACACTAAAATCATAAATGTTTAAACGCATTGCCTACATTTGCTCATTTCACATTTTCAGGGAAGGAAGAAAAAAAAGCTTCTTTACTGCAGTACAAAGAAAGATGTTCTAATACCAGAAGATCCAATTAAAATAATAGGGCCATTTATTTCAGTAGGATTTCACATGTACAAGAGAAATGCTAACCCTTGGGAGAATGTTCTCAGTTCATTTAACAATATATGTTTCCTCCGATATGAAAACTTTAGCTTTTGCATTATAACATCATTGCTAACAAGGCACACGTATATATCTCGTAAGTAGATGGAAACGTGAATGTGGGAAGAATGATAATGGTTCCTTATCCATAATGCACTCATCTCGGGATATGCGTGCATCTGTTTTGTACTCATGCTGGGTAGTTTTTTCCTCTCCCTATGTTTAATAAACACACTCAAGAAATGCTCTGCACTCTGAAAGACAATGGAAAAGATTAGTGTAGAGCTAAGAGAGACCAGAAGGAAAAGACCTATGAAATGAAATAACAATAAAAAAAAAAAAAAAAGGGGGGGGAATTTATATTCCTCCACATCCATGACTGCCAGGACATTTAAAGGGCAGCTGGCAAACAGGTTTGCTCCAGGGTTCCCAGCTCGCACAATGCCACCAGTACAAAGCACAGCGGGTGGGTGTGATGCCACCAGCACCATTTGTGCTGCTTACACACTGCCAGGGGACAGATGTTCCCCTCTGCTGCTGTCACCCGAGGGACAACACCACACCTGTAGACTGCAGCTCAGGAGATGTTGTCCTCACGGTGGGCATCGGGGCACAGGGCTGGGTGGGTGTACAAAGCAGAAAGGCTGAAATTACTGGGTCATCCAAATTCTATTTCACATTTTTGGGTACCCAAAAGAAATATAATCAAAGGTGGACTTTTCAGGTTGTGATTGTTTCTGTTGTTCAGATATAAGACATTCAGGGCTGGGACCTGATGTCAGTGAACAATTTAGAAAGTCTGGCATTTTGAAAGTTATAATTAACTCATATTACAAATCTCCCTGCCTATTTTTCTCAGTAGCAGAAAGTTGCAAGTCAACCAGTCAAGCCACTAATGAGCAAAGATTTTTTTTTCTGTGGATCAGTTTCCACTGACTGTCAGCAAATGAATACTTCTACCTAACCACGATGACAAATGTAACGCTAAGATTTGAAGGTCCAAATCCCTAAATGAACTGAGGCAATAACCTCAAATTACAGATACAGTCCTACGGTCGAAATGTCAAAATTCTGTCCATCTAATTCTGGATGGAAAGATGAATGATGTGATTAGGCATTTCATATAGCACACATAAGGGACAGATTTCTAGGAAAAAGTTGATCTCTGAATACTTTTCTCTGCAATATGCTACTTGTAAGCCCAGAACAACAGACTTGCACATGCCTTGTATATTTGATTGGCTCCATAAGGTTTTCATCTAAATTCAAAATATAACTGTGTTTAGATATATTTGAACATTTTATTGCATTTAGTTATGAGATATGAATTTTTACTGTGAGAACCTGGGGCACATAACATTGCCAGATCATTCCAAACAAGTTAATTCTGAAATGGGCTTGAATCAATAACACAAAAGAGGCAGTAAAGCCAATTTTTACGGTAGTCACGGTTGCATAAAATAATATCAAGGCAGTCAGATTGAAAGCTCTGTGCATCACAAATATAATTTGCAACCAACTCTAAGCACAAAGAGGAAATAGCTAAGTGGAAGATATAGATAAAAACAAATGATAGATACATAGGACAAAAGAAACTGGTGGTAAAGAAAAAATACAGAGTAATTGCTATCTAATATGCTGTGGGAAAAAAAAAAAAAAAAAGTATGCCATGCAAGTAATTCAAGGTAAATATAATGTTTTTCTTTTATTTAGGCTTTAAAACTGTTATGAAAAGGCTCTCTTCTCACTGTCTGTGAGGCATAGACAGACAGGGAATGAATGTATAAATAAGGATGTCACAGCAATATTTTGCTTTTAATGAAAATGCATTTTTAATTATCCAAAAAGCTACATTTGTTTCTGCCTTGCTCCATTTCCAGGCTATCAGCTGGAAGTAGGTACAAAAATGCACTTGTTTTCCACGTCCTTCACTAAATCCCAGGACTCCCGAGCGCCCATGCACTGTAAAACACAGAGCTGTCATTATGCAGAGCAGATGGAGAAAAGCTGCATGCCTTGCACTTCTTCTCTTGAACCCTGAGAGCTATGTGACCGCTGCAGCCCTCCCGCAGCAGCCTTGTGCGTGTTACCTCAGTCCCCGTCAGCGTGAGCCGAGGCGGACGCTTGCAACGCGCCTTCCTGTGTGCTACGCCTCAAGGACACTTGTTAGCAGCGGTTCCTCCCGCTTCCAAAGCGAGCACATTGTGCCGAAGTGCTCTGCATGAATCTCTGAGCACACAAATACCAGAGGATTTAGCCCACGGATGAAGAAAAGCCACCAGGGGAAGGAGCCTGATGCAATCTTTACCCTTCTTGTCTGGGCACAAAGAGTTCTTCTCTCCAATGTCAAAGATCCTAGTGCACCAGGTAGTATAACTAACAATTTTCCTGTTTGTTCATACAGGCAACAATATTTTTAAATCTTCAGCATCATCAGAGAATAAAGGGACGTTTTCCTTACTGCTCCTACCATCCATGAAATTCCATCTACAAGCAGCTGTTGTCAGATAGGTCCACACATTGGGAAACTATGCAGTGCAGTTGCCATAAAGCCACAGTAGCACTTAGGATGGTCTGGGACTCTTGTATTCACATTCACTACTTCCCAGGTAAGCTTCGCGCAACATACATTATCTGGGGACAAAATGCCCATGTTTATTTCCCATGTTAACAGTTTCACTTCTTTCAGGTATCAGAAAGCATGGGAAGAAATCAAGAATGAGACAACACTGATGAGAGAGAGCAAGCATGAGAGGTGCTACTCAGCTAGTCAAAAAATGTGCCAGCCCACTTCATGAGCCAAAAGGGTACAGCCTCATGACAGGCTCCACAGAAGCAGAATTGAATGTTAATTGCATTCTTTTTACTTTCTCTTAAAAATAAAAAATAAAAAAATTCCATTTGTCAGGCACTTCCCCACTCATGCGTTTTTCGTTTTGTCTGCTGTCCTTACTCAGAGTGCCTGCCAATTAACGTTTGCCAAATGTCTCTCCCTTCTTCATCTAAATCAGTTCAGAAACTGCACCTGTTTCATGAGACCTATGTGAGCTTCTGACAGCTGGTATTTGAGAAAAAACAAGTTAAAGTTCCTTAAAAAATCCTAGCTAACTGCATTAGACTGGAGTCAAGAAAAGCAGAGCTAAGATTAGCTGTGCTGGTACAAGGCACCACCAAAGCACACATGGGTACCCAGCTCTTGCAAAGCTCTGTCCCACATCACCAAACGGTGCTGAGATGTAGCAAGGAATTCAGCAGTTATCACAGAGTCGTCCGAGTTGGAAGGGACCTTTTAAGGCCATCTAGACCAACTCTTCTTATTTAGAGTGACCTGCAGACACTGATAGTGGGCAACCAGCATGGTTCTATCTGCCTCCTTCCTCTAGAAAACCAGGCAAAAACAAAAATAAAAGAATAAAAACCTGTAAGAGCCACAGTTTTCAGAAGATCATGTTTCAGAAAGCCACAGTATTCAAAGCCAGGGCTCATTTTAAGCAGTAAAATGTAACAGGCCAGTTAGGAAAAGAGCTTCAAAATCCTGCAAGAGCTACTGTGGATGGCAGCCAGAAGATTCAGCAGAAGCCAAGGCACAGACAGCAAGAGCCAGTTGCCAAAGTACAGATTCAGTCCAAACTTCACTTGAAGTTGTTAGCAGTGCTTCTGTATTGTGGAGGAAAGGAACCAGATTTGCCCCAAAGGTTGGACCAGACATGAGCAAGGAGCCAGAGGGAACTGGGGTTGTAAAAAATGGAGGTTTATAAGTTGGTGAGGGATACCATGATTTTGCAAAACCCCAATATTTAGGAAAAATATATATATATATATATCAAATAGGGCATGTTTTTTTTTAAAAAAAAAAAGTGCAGTTGAATCTCCAGTTCTGCCAGGGGCAAATTGTCATCAGGGTGAAAACAAAGTGGGAAATGTTGAGAAACAGTGTCTGTTGTGTTATTAGATACTGTTCAGATGCAGTTTCTGATAGCAGACTTAGGGTGCTGTCACTATCTGTTCTTCTCTGCCTAAAATCACACTTCCATTTTAGCCTTTCCTCTGCAGCCTTGGCAAAGAGCATGTCAGCATTGAGCACGCGTTCAGACAGACACTCCAAGGAGTCTGCATACGGCAGAGTCATCAGGACTAAGAACCCATCAGGCACTCTGAAGGTGGTGTTACTGGAGCAGATGATCGGCCGTAGGGCTGTCTCTGGGGCAGTCAGCCAGGCCCGAGCCCGCAGGTGGATGCAGCCAGCTTCTGGTGTTAGCCCCAGACACAGGGCTGCAATGTGAACCCACAGAGCAAAGGCTCCCACTCATTTCTGCATTACATCAGAGATGCCCCCACATCAGAGCTACTTTTCAACAGGGCCCAGTTCACCTGTGTGCCGTAAAAATTAGCTCCTAATACACCTTATAGAGCTGGCAGATAATTGAAAGAATTTATAAACATTAAAGACCTTTTAATGTGTTATTTTCAAGTACGATATTTAAATTGTATCATTTCTCTAAAGCAATACCTCCTACCCTCGAGTCACATTTGCTAATTCTGCTTTTAAATGCATCCTTTTCTCACTAACACAGTGTTTTAATAATTATGCCTACACATTTTTTAAAACCTTGTTAAAATCATGGTTTTGATTAATATTTATCATAAATGAAGGTGTGGGGTTAATTGCAGATGCAGATAGCTGACATGCAAGTTAAACAATGTTTATTCAAGATAAGTTTATTTTCACTGAAAATAAACAAAGAAAGGACAGGAGCCATCTGCCACAGACAGCGCTGTAACCATTCCTAACAGCCATCAAAAGTAAGAATTTTCCCCAACTACATCTCATGACAAGACTGGTGGAATCATTCAGCATGAGAAACACCACTCTGTTCCTGCCTGGATCTCACACACCCTTTTTTCTCCTCACGCCTGCACCTTGCTCATCCCTTTTCCATCTCCTCTGGCTCTGCTTGCCTCGCCTTGTCCCAGACCCTGCCTGGGGGTCGTACAGCACAGGGGGCTTGGCTGTCGCTGCACACCAATGGCACAGTGCACACCCACGGCACAGCCATGCCACCAGCTGCATGTTTGTGCAAAGCCTGCATGGGCCCAGCATCACTCGAGGGTCTCCACAGGCACAACTCCTGACTTCTTCCAGGTTTGAGCTACACTCAGACAATTTCAGCCCAAAACTCAGCCTTTCTTTCCACTCTCAGAAATTAATTCTTTCTTAACTTTTCAATGAGTTTCTCAAATGAACAAGTCTGCTGAGAATGATTTTTCTGCTTTATTTTTCAGTATATAGACTGTTAGAGAATTATCTTCAAATACCTGCAGTTTTCAGTCCCCAGCAATTAGCTCAGTGGTGATTAGTTCAGTCATTTTGCATTCTCTTCTCTGATTATATTAAGCATGGGCAGATATGCTACTGACACCCACATGCATGAGTGTAGAGGAATGCCAGCAATTTGCGATGAAATCAGTTTTCTTTTTTGCTACTTAGACATTATTACCAGTGTTAATGCAGCTCCTAAGTGCCTCATCCCATTTTTATTTTTTATTTTTTTACATTCATACTACTTTTTAAAATGTTTCTTATTCCCCTGTTACTGCGAACACCTGTATATATAAACTCTTTTATTAAATGCTTTAAAAACTAAACAAAGTGGAAAAAAGAAAATATTTAATCCCACCTTTCATTTACAGTTGTCTTAGGAATTCTGTGAATATATATGGTGTATGTTTGAACATTTTTGATAAAGGAATATTTAGACAGCAATATAACTTAATATTGTTCAGACTCTTTAAATCTCTACTCTCATAAACACCCTTGAAAACATCCCTGTTTAATTCCTGAAAACACTCCTCAGTACAACCTGCCTGAGTAAGACTTTCTGGAAAGTACAGACTAAGTTCTGAATCCCCAGCTGCAGCTGTAATAAGGCAAAAGACCATATAATCACAACCCAAAGAGTTCTTATTATGTTTTTTTTTTTTTTTTTAGTTCTTTAAGAGGTTGACAAAGTAGCAGTTATATCCATAAATAAGATATTTTTATTACAATCTAGCAAAATCAAGACTGTAACAGTGATTAATTTTTTTTAATAACCTCAGTGCTTCAAGACTTCCAATCTTAATAGGGCAATCGTGCATCACCATTGTGTTGCAGCGGAACGATATTAGTCTCTGTGCTGTATTAGTGTAATTGCAGTCTAATGGTTTACACTACCCTAACAGCACTAAATATTTCACTAAATGAAGTACAGTATCTAAAAAGTGATTTAAATTGTTCCAAGCTTCAGAATTGTATATTCAAAGATGAAAAAAGCTTATTTTTTCTCTGAATTTTTCTCTGAGTTGAGAGTAACAAAGCTGTCAACATTAGATTCTTGTTCATCTTCCTAATAAATTGGGTAAACCATACTACCAAAATTAGAGATTAAAAGTTATACCATAAAAGGATCTGGTAAAATATGAAAAACAGTTATGTTTTGATGCTCTGATTTAGTAGGCTCATGCAATTCACATTGTCAGATTATCAAAGGATTTAAAAAGACTAATTAGAAACAAATTTATTATTATTATTTCAGAATTTCTCATTATTTACTTTAATAAAACAAAATAACAACAAAAAAATCCCTTGCAGGTGTCACATACCATAAAAATTATCCACATAGCTCTAGATTTGTGAGAAGCAACTTCAGAAAGGCTGGCCGCAGCAGCACTTTCCTAAGAAGCCACCAGCCAGCCCAGCCAGCCTTCGTAATGACCGCATCGGCGAGGTCACGTGCCAGTGACCTGTTGCGCACCTAAGCGTTACACCTTCAGAATGTTCTTACTCACCAAAATAACTCAGCGAATGAAGTCAGACTGCTCCCATAAGGAAGCGCTATTAACCCAAGTAAGGATTTGCTCCATCTTGCCATTATCATACGATGGTAACCCTTATTGCATCCCATAACACACACTGCCTTACTGCCTTGGCCACAAAGCCAAAGATATCTGCAACTCCAGAAACAGCCCTAAAGTTAACACTAGAATTGTTCAAACATCCTAAGTCAGCCTCAGAGCTCCAGAAATTTAATTTTAAAAACACTTCTAAAGACAGCTCTGTGTGTTTTGGTTTATTCACTATTTTGATAGTGCTATTGTATTTTTTTTTTTTTTCTTTTTAGCTGAAACAATTTCTAGTGTTTTTCAAACAGCTTTCTTGGAAAATAGAGTATTGGGTTTTTAGTTGCCTTTAAAAAAAAAAAAAGTGGAAAATAAAAACTGAAAACCAGCTCATTTTGTTCAGAAAGGTTATTTTGAATTTGGAATACAAAACCATTTTTCACTAAAATCTTGTGTACTACTGATATTTTCCTACAACACTGATTCACTTGGAACTAAAAATATTGAAAGAAAAAAATCATACTTCTATCACTTAGAGAACATTTTGAACAGATCATAATCCCTTGATCTAGGGACTGCCAAGATCTATGGACACTTCTTGCCTGGAGAAAAAAATCTTTACTTTTAGAACAGGATAAAACAAAGCTTGTCTTTTAATTCTCACGAGTACTATTTGAAAAAAAAATAAATTAAAATAAAATGGCAAAATATATTGAATAATGAATTAAGCAATTTGTATATTAGATGATTTTTGAGCATATACGAAGGTGACAATAACAGGAATGTTTTATTACTCACACAGCAAGTGAGAAGCCTCAAAGATGGTGTTTCCTTTTGCTGACACTGAACAGGGCCAAACACAAGTCCTGCCCAGGCACAGGAGCATCTCTTCAGCAGCAAACACTCCCAGAAAAGTCACTAACTCTTACAGGCTAAAAAAATAAAATAAAATAATAATAGAAAAAAAAAATAGAAGAGTTTGATAAAGGAAAATGTTACTTAAACCAAATCGCTTCCACGTAATATCATTTTTGCTTTTGAACCTTCAAGATTTAATTTGGTCTTTTGTTCACATCAGGAAATACTTTTAAAAACTACGGTCAAAATGAGAGAGTAGAAAATTTGTTTCCTGGAGATCTCTGAAAGGATTTATTTTGGTAGTATACAGACCTAACCTATTTCTCTTAGATAATTACCTTGCATAATATTCTAATTTCACAGAGAAATTTAATTTACAGTTTAATTGTCCTACTTTAGGTAAGCCCATCACCTGTGTCACTTTGTGACTTATAATTGTAATCCTCATTTAATTATTTACTTCAAGGGAGCAGTTTAATTATGGATATTAGTGCGTGTCTAAAGTAACTTATACTTGAGGTTAGTGAAAATTTACACAGCAGACTGCTCAGCTATATTTCTGCTAGCTGCAGCTCTCCTTGCACGTGTTCCAGCTGCAGAAACTACTAAGTTCGCAGAGCAATGGCCTTTTGTTCATCTCTGGCTGCTGCCTGGTTGTATACGAATGCAGTTCTGCCCCATTTTCAAAGCAGACACTCAAATCTACATCCCAAGGAAGCAGTTGGGTGGAAGTTTTCCCACCATGGAACGGAAATTAAAATGCACACAGGGATTTTTTTTTTTTTTTTTTTTTAAATAAGCACAGCATTCCTCATCACTCCCACCCCTTCCCTTAGAAGTCATGGTTGCAGGTGGATGAAAAGCAGCCCTGTAGTGTTTCCCAGCCCCAGCAGTGTCACGTGGCCAAGGTGCTCCTCTCTGCACCTACCGCCCAGCCCAGCTGCGTGCCATTGCCTGGCTGGAGGGGGTCACAGCCAGGATGCCTGAGATCAACATTAGGGACAACAGCGAGGTACCTGGCTCAACAATATTAGGACAACAATAACTTCTCAGCTCTCAGTCTGACCCTGCCAATAACCTCTGGACTTCTTTTTGTCAGCCGAATGGCATGGCTCTGTGGGGAAGCCTGCAGTGACCTCTCTGTGGTGGTCAGTAACAGAGGTCCAGGGACCATGAGAGAAATGCAGCGCAGGAGCTTCGCTGTGATTTATTTCACCAGATTTGAGCAACCCTTGATTTATGGGTTTCCCAAGCCGAGGGCTGCATGTCAGCTGCCAGTTCTAATAGCCATCAGTCAACCAATCTTCCATGAGTTCATATAATATCCTTGCAATCTCTTATAGAGAGCTCCATCATTTAATTTATAGCATTCAAAACTATATATATATATAGCTCTGTTTTCTTCAGATATGCCAAATTTGTGAGTTTGTCTGCTATCACAGGGTCATCTTTCCAGTAATTTTAACTTCCAAAGCAGATATATCATCATCGCATGAGCTGCACTGCACCATGAATATTTATTCTTCCCCCTTCTTAAGAGTGGCCGTGACAGGCTTTAATCTGTGTTTTTTGTCTGCTGCATCTCAGAGCATCCCAGGCTTGTCCACGCTCCCTAACAGCCAAGGGTGCTTGGCACTTTTCAGCACTGAGGATATCATGTTTCCCATCTGAAATTGCTTACCTCATCAGTCACTGAGGGCTCAGTTTGGAAGTCATTAAAAATAATGAGAACACTGGCACTTGTCCCAGCAATAATGGCATGGGGTTTGGTGTTACTTTTCTGCTTTCAGACATTTGTATATATCCACAGATCATTTAACTCTTATCTTTATAATATCTTTAATGAAACTAATGGCTGCTGAAACTGTGGGCTTTCTATTCTACTTTTTATTTAAATAAGTGTCTGCCCACTCTATCACAAAGTGACACAAACACTTACACAGCAATATTGCATCACAATATTACCCCAAAGTGTTTACCAGGATCACCATATCCATCACTAAAATGCAAGCACTTCTCAGTCAATAAACACTTCAGCTGACAATAAAGTCGCAAGAGAGTTTTCATAAGGAAAGCTGAAGAGCAACAAATCTAATTTGTCCAAAACAAATTTAGAACCAGTACTGCTGGTAGAGTCTCACAGGGTCCTGCATTTTCCTCTCCGTCTGTATCTATTGTAGCATTTTTCCTCCTAGCACCGTGCAAAAAGACTGACTCCTTATCAACTCATTGAGTATCAGCATCACTCCTGCAGCGTTTTATGGGCTTTGACAATACAATGAGCCCTCAGTAATATGCTGGAGGCCATCACAAAATGCAGCTTTAGAGAGCTTCATTAATATCCTCAAAAGGAAAAATACCAATTTTTGCATATTAAAACTTTAAAAGCCTTGCCCTTAATTTCAGCATCTAGTTTAGGAACAAGTGTAAAATCTCTCACTGCTACATTTTTCCTGATAAGAACAAGTCTGACTGCATACTTTGAAATAAATTACAGTAATACAAATCTGAAAAAATACCACTGTCCTTTGATACATACATTTTAACTACGCTAAGTATACATTTCAACTGTGTGTGAACAATGGACCTGTTTAGGCAGACAGATCCAAAAGTCACAGATCCAGTACTTCCGCACTGCAAGAGTGAGAGATATTTCAGGCTCCCAGCAGTTAATGACTGTATATGAAGTCACACAAACGTTTTGGCATCATCTGCTCTCAGATGAGATACCTCTAAGATGTGCAAGACTCAAACTCCAGGAACCCTGGAAGTCCAACCACACCAGGAGAAGTCCAGAAACCCTGGGCTGCTGCTGAAAGCCTTATCCACTTCTCAAAACCAGTAGAGCTTAGCATGGCTTAACTCACTGATATACCTAGACGGAAGCATCAAACCAAGAGGCAGATACGGGTCAAATAATAATTCAACCAGTAATAAAACTACAAGAACTGGATTTACCAGAAAGTTCACTGAATGCTTTGTAAATTTAATCTTAAAAGTGTTTTGATGTTGTGATCAGCATATGTGAAAATCTGAAGAGGAATATTACCATTGCATAGAACAGAATAATTAAAGTCTTGAAAAATTAATCCAAAAGCCTTTTTGGTTAAGAAAATTAAAATAGTTATTAAAATAACTACTTTTAAGGCTGTTAAATCTTTAATACCTTTGCAAAGTATTTTCTTTGCATTTATTTAAGTGGTGGACAATGTCTGTTTTAGGAACATATGTTGCTTATGTTCCTGTTGGTTTGTGCAGCACCTATTATGTCAAAATACTTTACAGTATGTTGCAAATGGCTTACAAAGTCAGAAAAAAAGAATTCACCCAGCCATTCCAAGCAGTACACATCATATAATGAATTTGACTTTTCTCTCATCTATTAGATCAGGGAATGAAATGACAAACTAGATTAATGATCAACTTTAAAAATATCTACCAAAGATAAACACCCACAGAATTACTGATGCCAGCTACACAATTTACAAAATATATGCAAATGTTCAGGCATCCTCATTGGTCTCACCATTTTAAGATGTGAGAATGTCCTCACACAGTTCAAATAAAAAGTGAGCAATAATTTAACAATTAATTTGAGGACAATATAGAACAGCAAGAATGAATAAAATCATGAACATTTCAATTGATTAAAATAGGCATATACTTTCAGAATATTTGGGGAGATTCTATGATATTTTCTCTTGCAGTAAATGATGAAATGAGGAAAATAGTTGTGAGATGCCTAAAGCTTTCCTGCGGTTCATTAATCAATTAACTGATATCAGTAAGTTGTTTGAATCAAGCTAAATGACAGCCAGTTGCTCCACAAAGGTAGAAGTATAGCAGAGTAAGAGGCTTTCAAATAATTAAATCAGCACAGAGGTTGTTCCTTTTGAACTTTAGAAACACATTAAGAGACATTTATATTTGCATCTTCAGACTAAAAGGTGACAAAAAAAAAAGGGGATGACAAGTAATTCATATTTAGACGCTCATTCAGAAGATTACAGGTGTTGTAGCAGCAGAGGAGAGTTCCATTTGTAAGAGCAAGCCAGCATTTTGCAAATAGACTCTCTTCTGTGAAGCAGATGAAATAGTATTTTTCTTTCTAACTATGATCTCATTTGTCCCTCTTCTATCATCTTGGTTTGTTCTTGGTTTTGTTTTGTTTGTTTGTTTGTTTTGTTGGTGGTGGTTTCAATTTTAATAGAAGTTCAGCAGCCCGTAATGTAGGAAAAAAAACCTCCCTTCTGTTTGGATGTAAGCTTCAATGATGACTTAAGTGCAGGTTTAAAATCAGCTATTAAGAATAAAATAATGAAAATGCTCTAACTACACACTTAAGCCTGATCCTGCTGTAATGGAGAAAACCTGCTCATGAGCTGTACATAAGGTTCCCTTTTTCATATTAGTGGTGGTTGATTTTCCACCCTCCTCCTCCCTGCCAGCTCAGACACAGCAGCCCAGGTAGACTATACAAACAGGTGGGACCTTGTTATTTATCTCCTCCATCCCTACCATTGGTCTGTTTTCTGTTGTCTTACAGGCATCAAAATGAGAACTCTGCCCAAGACACTGCCTGTGTCAAACAATCTGTGGCACTTTGGTAAACCTGAGCACTGGACATCTGCCAACAGCTTTCATCAGGCTGATCCTGAACTGTGGCAGCCCAGAAGGCAGAGCTAATGCTCAGCATTGTCACAGTGACAAGGTGCATGGAGAATGCTGGTGTCTCTCCAAAACACAGTGATGCCAAGGCTGTCTGGGGAAAAGAGAAAAGGAAGAAAATGGCTGTAGGAACATAAGAGGTATAATTATGACCAAATTCATATTTGCACGTACATTAACAAAAGAACAAAAATGAGTATTTAAACTCAAAACAGGTCATTCCTCTCTCCTGTCAAATCCTTCAAAACGCTTCATGTACACAAATTTACTTTCTAGTGTCCAAATACTTCTTACAAGTATAGGTATTCAACCATGGCAACAACTTTATTCTTTCTGTTTCCCAAAGCCACTCATTCACCCCAGTCAAATTTCCTGCCCCAAAAAATCCACACCAGTAGAAGAAAACAAGCCTTTGATTTTCACATCCAACTGTTTGCTAAGAAAGTGCTCAGCCCTGAAGACATTTTCAGACAATTAGTTCAGAGGCTTTGCACAATTTAATCAGAAGAAGTTTTAAACTGATTGTGCAATTAAACACAGTATACTCTTGCAGCTGTAATTTATCACATTTCTCCCATGTCAAGTAATGTGGCCAACAAAACTGTCTGGTACCTAGGAGGAGAGAAATGAGAAGGATAATGTTCTGTAGGAAAGCAGGTCTATCTAACATTTTACAATGCTAAAAATACCCTTGGGACTTGTTCTGATATCTTGTAATTATGCACACATATCCTGATTTATGGTGCATGTCTCCCATCTCAAGGAAGTATGCACTCTGCCTCATATCTTGCCCTATTTATGAGTAAAATACTTGATTCTGTAATGTCATAAAAGAGAGGACAGGCTCATTGCACATGTTACTATCGATTTCATATGAGCATGGGGCATAATCTAATGATCCTTTTCAGCTGAGGATAAATATGCACAGTTTAGCCTTAAACAGAGTCAGCATCCAACCATTTCAACTGCTGCCTTGTTGAAATGTGGCTGCAATGCTGAAGACCTCTACTGTCCTGCTTCTCCATAAGGCTGGTGGAGAGTGTGGGAGAGGAGATGGAGACAGAATAGTGAAAAAGGGACAGGAAAAACAGAACTTCAGGCCAAATCTGTGAATTCATGTCCCACTTCACCCCTTCATCTCCACATTACCCTTCTCTCCTGCTGGGCAGCAATGAACAAAGCAAACAGAATCTACCTTGTCTGAATGAATGCTGGCAAAGCACAGGACTGGTTGATAGCAAAATAGATAAGTATTTAGGTTGTGAATGTTACTGAAAACATCTTAACCAACAGGTATAAACAGCTCCTTTTCAGTTACACACCATTTCAAAAGAAGGAAGGATTGCCTGGTTTAGGCCAAGAGGCTGAGAGGCCCAATCTGCATTCCCCGAGCCTGTTCTGCAGCCCTCACCCAACCTTGGGCACCGAGCTTAAATCCTCTCTGTGCCAGGAGACAGACAGCAAAACAGCAACCAAACTCTTAAACAGTGCTCTGACATTTGAGGCATTAATGCTTTCCAAATAAATGTTCAGATCTTCTGGTAAGAAAAGATTATAAAATATTAGCCATAATTATTTCTTAAATCATTAATTTGTGTGTATGTTAAAGGTTTTCTTTTGGTTTTGTTTTTAATTTTCAACCAGTTTCTAGGTAATATTTTACATCAAACATGTTTTTCTCTTCCTATTTCAAGGTTGGTATATAAACTGAAATTTTACTTAAATGATTATTCTTCCCCACACTTGTGGACGCCACAAAAGTCGATGGAAAAGAAGCAGCCTAGGAGAAACGGAATGTACAGCTGTCATGTTTTTTCAGCAAAGTTCATATAGGTACATATGCAGGCAACTTTATGAATAATAATGTACCCCCAAGAAATAAAAATTGACAATTGTGTTTAGTAAAGGTTTTTGGTTTTTTGTTTGTTTTGTATGTTTTTGTTGGCTGTTGTTTCATTGGTTTTTGCTTTTGTTTTGTTGGTAATGCATGTTTCTGGTCATCTCACCTGTCTCGTATAGGAGCTTATTTTTAAAAGAACTTGTCTTACTGCAGATTTTCAAGAAGTATCTGATATAATGAGAAGCATCATCTATTGGACTAAATGTTGCATTAAACTAAAAAGACTAAAAATTTCAACCGTGAGGTAACTCTTGCTGAGCTAACTCTGGCATCCCTATGTGACATTGCACCAGACCACAGCCAAGTCATTCCTGGCAGTCTTCTAAGAAACGAGCAAAAGCAGCCACAGAGCAGCTCACCTTTCCCAAGCAGCAGTATGCTCAGTTTGGCATCCTGTGACCTCACACCAGCTGTGCTGTGCCAGTGTCGCACATGCCCATGTGCAGTCTGCCCTGGGGAAAAACTCAGAGAGAAAACGCCCTTGGTTTGAGGAATAAAAACAGTCTTAACCAATGCAGCTTTTACCTTAAAAGCACCATCCCACCAGGAGTCTGTCCCAAGGGCTCTCCCAAGCCAGAGTGAGCCTTCCTCCCACCCAACCTCACGCTCCAGCTCCTGCGGGCCAGCAGCCACTGCCAAGAGGAAATGCAAGGCTGATGCTCACCAGTGGCTTCCACACCTCCACAAGCCCTGTGAAACAAGGGAGTCATTTCAATCCTTGCCTCTGGGAGAGAACATCAACACAACATCAAAGGGAGCCTTTGAATTTTCATTTGCATACAAGAACTCTGGGAGATGTACAAGTTTTTTAACATACCATTTAGATTACATGTGATTTGACGTTGCTACTACTAGAAGCATCTGTGCTTAACCATTTTTATTTATTCTTTCTTTAAATTGAAAGCATTCAGTCTCTCTGATGAACAGACTCATGTCTGTCACAGAAATGAGTGTTCATGTAGATGACTTCGGAACGGCCATTTGTGCACCTGAAAACCTACCTACAGAAAAAGAAAGGTGGAAGTAGTCTTAAGTAACCTGAAGATCTCACACACAATAATAATTTAAAATAAGTGAAGAAAGCTTCTAAAGAAAATTGAAGAAACAAAATAAGCCATCACCATATTAAAAGCTTTTGTTTCTGCAGGGATACTTTACAGGCAGTCAAAATAACAAGAGCCCAAATCAGAAATCCAGGAATGGGATGACATTACTGCTTTCTAGCCATCTGGAGCCACAGGGACATTTAACATTGCAAAGAACTGGGGACTAACATGGAAGCCATATGGACAAAAGAGAGGGATGGACATAAGAGAGTCATTTACAGTCTCAACAGCCCCAACTGTCGGGAATCTGCCATTTTTAGCTTGCAAGATATAGTGCATATTTAGCATCTGAAAAGTCTGGATTTTGTAATAAGCACCAGACTCGAAACTTAATGTGCAGAGGATATAGTCTCTTTGTAAGGCGTTCAATGACATGGTACTTGATCGAATAACAAGAGCCATTTAGACTTTACATATTCAGCAATGGCTCATCTAAAAAATGTCAGAGTATAGAAAAAGGAAAAGAACACATTACAAAAGACTATCCAGTCCTTCAGATAAGGCTTAAAAGCAATATATAATATATCCAGGATTAATAACATATTAATAGCTGTGCAAACTCATACCATTCCCATTTCAATAGTTTGAGCCAAATAGGGAATGCAGCAGACTTTATCTTTTCAATAATACTACTTTTTAACAGTTACATTGAATCAGGTCAAGCAGAACCCAAGATATTTTTTTTCAAGCTTATTTCAATGGTTAGAGCAGCAATCTGAATAGGAAGCGAGAGTAGTACTGTTCTCCGTATTTTAAACTATTTTAATAGTTTAAATAAATGAAAGTTATTGAAACTGGTTTCCAGAAATGAACTTGAATCATGAAGAAATGTGCTGTTTCAATAAGGAATAAGATCAGCAGCACAGAAGTGAATTACATTAAAAAGCAAGAAAATGCCAAAACAGACAAAGATTTAAAACTCCAGTGCAGTACAGATGATTCTCCAGTAACATGTGTTTCCACTCAGAGTATGCCTGTTGCACACACAGAAATAAGTAAATGAAAATAAATGTTCATCCATGCAATAACGCAACTTCATGAGAGCAGAGAAGTGACAAGGGCTTCAGTCTGGTGCTTCACAGTAAGCATCAGGCCAAAACTAGGTATGGCAGGAGCTAGTAAAAGGACTAGGTAGGTGACTGCGATAGGCAAGGGCTCCTACCTCTCCTCTCTGCCGTGCAGTCAGTGCTCCATGAAGCAGCACCACTGCAGGAAAAACATATTTGAGAAATTCTGGCACCAGAGTTTATGTGGTGGTGCTTCAAAGCATGATGTTTCTAAGAGCACTCTCTCATTACGTTTCTTTTTATAGACAGAACCTCATGAAGGAAAAACCTTGCTGACTGCAGCAATTTTCTCTTATGAGATGTGCTATTAGCATAGAGCTGACAAATTTATATTAAATTGAAATAGAAGGCTTAAGTTATCTTCGCTTAAATACAACAGCATACACATACTCTGCTCTCAGAGAAAAAAAATAAACAGAAGATAAAACCATACATAACAGCAACTTCTTTTTTGGCTGCAGTAACAGTAATGTTGGCATAGTTATTGTGTAGTGCTCCCAGTTCAACGTACTAGTTCATCATTACAAGGAAGTAGCGGAAAGGGCTGAGTAAACCAAGTGTCATTCTGCCATGCTAATGTGCCACTTGCTAAGAGCCACGCGAGGATCTCCAGTGCCCTTGAGCAGTGCCCACAACTAGCATCACGCAGCAGAAGCTTGCTTCATAATCACTGGAGAGTGTGTGCCCGTAGTAAGCCACAGCCACACAACCACAACAGGTTTAGGCATTAGGCACCCATATTTCATATTTCAAGCCATAACCTTAAACCTCAAAACACACATCAATCAACTCTGGAAATGCTAAGGTTTTCATCATAAAACTTGGATAGACCCCAAAATTTCCACATCCAGCAGGTCTGCCAAGAAACAGTTCATCTCCAGGATGTCTGAGAAATCCACATCTTTCCAAGGCCTAAGCCTCATTAGGCTCTTCTCCGTTACACACCTTGCTTAAGAAGGTTGGCCTCACGGATGTGCTCAAAACACACCTTTACCTAGACAGGTTCCATGTAAAAGTGCAGCAATAAGTTTCTCTTCAAAAATCAATTGTTACCATCACCGTGACAGAGGTAGTACACCTTGCTCTCTTTCAAACAACTCTTCTCAGCTACTATGTACAGAAACCAGGTGCCTGTTTCAGGAACATGGAATGAATCTACCAGGTGGACCAAGAACCCAAAGACCAGACATTGCAATTGTTTATGTTCTGGCTGCAAAGACCCCTTACTAATCTATTTCTAACTTGACTGGCAGCTCATCCAGTGTCTGGAGTAAGGAAAAGGGGAACAATTATACCATCTCAAATCATCATTATTGTTTCAATGATTGCATTAGCATTCTCCGAGCATAAACGGTCCACAAAACATTTGAGGCAGACATCTAATGATGGATTTTCCCAACAGAGAAAGCAATTCCTCTAAGCAATAAAACAGTCTGTGAGAAATCTTGCAGTTATAAATCTAGTATTTCTCATTACAAAATTTACATCAGCGACGAAGTGATTACTTCTAAAATTACAGACCCTTGTGGGCAGCAATATTAGTGGGTTACCAATTGCCATCTCATGACTCATGAGAAAAGCAGTCAAAGTCATAATAGTCTTGTAAAATATATATCAAAAGAATTAATTGTTTTATTACAGACAAAGTTTAGGGCATCCTCAGAACAGATACCTACCTCTTGAAGTACAGAGACGAGCAGCAAGTCCCCACGGAAACTCTCAAAAGTCATGGACGAATGTCAGGGCAGCACAGCTATGTCAGCTTCCCAGCACTCTAACCCTGCAGTTAAACTAATGAAGCTTCTTAACGTATGTGAAGAGTGAATCCAAACGAACTAAACAGATTTAATTTCTGATTACGTTCACCTCGCTTTCACAGCTGCAGGACTCTCCAAAATCCCGGTGGTAGGACAAGGGACAAGCACATGGCCAGAAGACTAACCTCAGCTAAATACCACGGTGGGCAAGATATCACTGCAGAGCACCGGCGCCTTCATCGCTGCTACGTGAGGCCACTGTCAGGCAGAGGCAGTCCCGGAAGGAGCAGAGGCTGTATCGCTGCTGAGCAGTGGCATGGCTGCAGAGCAACAAAGCCAAACCCAGGCCTGGGTGAGAAGCAGAGGAGCCATTGCGGGACATCGGACCGAAGGCACGTCAGCTCCCAGGCACAGCACAAGCCAGTTTGGACCACACTGAATAAGAGTTTGTTCTTCAGCATCTCGAGTAACGCAACCACTGAACCGTTTTTTGCCTGTGCCTGCTCTGCCTGGAGCTTTTTGGGGCTTGATTAGAGTCCAAACACAGACGAGGGTAACCCCATGCTCACCACAGTCATATGAAGTTATGAATGCTTTATTTTTACTGCAAGCCTGATCATTGGCTGTTTTATTGCTTGCTTTGCACAGCATAGTGCAAAACACGTTACAAGTAAGGTGAAAGTAGCAAGAAAAAAAAAAAGCCTGTAAATACATGCTTGCAAAACAAATGAAGTTTTATTACATACAAAAATACACTAAAAATGCATTCTCGCAATTTATTACCTCATCTTTGCCATACCCTCTGCACTTCATTTTAACTGTTCTGAGAGTAGCCTGGTCACATATTCCATGTTTATGAGAAAACTATTTTCCAACTATTTCTATTCCTTAATATAGAATGAAAAATATTCAATACACTTATGCTTTCTGCCCTAATAATATATTTGAAATTTATGGGGCTGTAAAATGATATCCCAGTATGGCATTAGCTATTTCGATCTTTGATCTATTGGTGCCATTTGAGGGGGTGATAATCGTTTACCAACTCAAAATACTGGTCTAGTAAAAACCACCTCACTGCTCCCATAACTAATATTTACCCTCCAGCTGTAAAACGTATTTTCTGTGGGTAAATTTTCTATTTCAATAGATGTTCACATGCTATGTTGCTCTTGTGTTTCCAGTTCTATACCCACAATCCACTGTCTCATCCTTTCACAATTTAGTACAAAAAAAAAAAAAAAAAAAGGCATTTATTTTGAGGAAGAGATCTCAAGCACATTTACTTAGAGATGGATAAAAATTGATATGCATATTATGCACAAGTCAGATAGTCAGACTCACATCTCATGACTGAGAACCATCAGCAGGCAGATTTGCTCCAAACTAGGGCTGAGGTCTGCTGACGAGCACAGAGTGAGGTACAAGTCCCCGCTTCCCTCCTGCTGAGAGGGATGTGCCCTCTGTGGTCAGCAACTTCCAGGACAGTTAATTCTGATACTCTTCAACTATGTGCAATTTTTTCCTGTCATCACCTTGTTACTGCTAGGTGATTATGGAAAAAAAACTTACAACCCAATATCAGAAGCCATATTTCTACATGGAGCACATGTATCCTTGGCAGTAGCTGAGCTACTTTCCCTTCACTGATAATCCAGCAGGACATCACCCAGGATTAAGATCAACCATCTCCACTAGACACTGCTTTTTTCCTCTTAGAAAAAAACAGCTGCTTCAAGTTGAAAAATGAGTTTTAATATGGCAGTTAAAACATTTCATCTTGAAGCTGTCAAAATGAAAACTTTCAATTTCCTGCACTGTTTATTAAAGTCTCAAAACATTTTAGCATTCTTCAAGTCCCTCCACATATGCACCTTCATAAACAGGGAAAGAACAAAGGAGAAACAAAAGTGTTTGCTGTATCAGACCAAGTTCCTGAACATTCCCAGTCCTTCCCCATTATGACAGAACTGCAGTCGTCTCCCCAGCACATTTACTATTCAGCAAAGAATGCCTTCCCCCTTTATTGGGAACATGCTTACAAACATTTGTCCAAACTACCACTCTTCACTCCAAACTTTTCAAAATTCCTTTTGGAATATTTTTACTACAGTTCCAAGAAATGAATTGGAATTGACATTAAACAGTTCAAATTAATTAGGGCAATTAATTAGGATAGGGAAATTCAAATTAGCATATTTTCCAGAGAACAAAGACCTGGTTTCAGACAATGAATTCCTAGTAACAGAGGCTGAACTCATGCCAACAGCATCTGGCCCAGTGCATGACCAGTCACTTTTCAGACTGTTGATCTCATGAGATCAAGTTGTTAAATTAATCTCTAATACCTGATTAAGCCATATCCTTCAGCTGAGAGACTTCCTTCCATATTGCCAGAGCACAAATCCTGTACCTACCATGTCTTCTAGCAGCAGAAACATATTCTCCAAATGTCTTTCTGCAGGGTCCTGTCCTCACCTTGCAGGATGTAAGTTAGACCTGACACGCAATCCAATTTAAACACATGCTTTCCCCTTATTCTGCTAATTTTGCAATCAACTTGATTTACAAGAGAGTTTTTTTAGGATGCATGAGGCAGAGGTGAAAAAACAGATGTTGCTGTTTTTATCTATTTTTTTCCAAAGGATGAAGCAGGACAATTTACAGGGGGATCTCTAGTGGTGCTTTAGGAATGTGTGCTCGAGTATGTAAAGCACAGAACTTTCATATACAGTCTGGAAAAAGTTATTATGGAAGTGAATATGCTTGCAGGAAATGTTTGTTTTCTTACAACCCCAAGTAACTTAGCAACAAAACACTCCAAAAGAAATTTATGACACAAAGTAACTGTGTGCTAGATGCAAGAGAAGATTAAATTCTAAAGAAGAAAAATGTGAAGTGATACTCATGGGGCAGTAGGGGGTGGGAGAAGGGAATTAACTTTCCACAGAAAATGATTGTGCCTGAGCCAACCATCACCAATCAGGATGAAGAATTTGGGGTTATAATGCATAACACTGTCAATATTGCAGGACTATTCCAAAACTTCAGAAGCAGTCAAAAAGCAATGATGGAAGTTATCAGCAAAGAACCCAAAGAATTAGAATGTCATCTAATGCGTCATTAAGAAAATATAACACTGACACTTCAATGCTTATGGCGAAAGTTTGCCCTGTAATTCAGCTAGAAGGGGTAAGAGGAAAGGCAAAAGCTGTGAAATAAATTCTATCTGAAGATGATGAGATAGATCACAATGCCTCAGCCTGAGTGAAAACGATGGGGGTTGTGATAGACACATATATGATGACAGGTGACAGAGACACTGACGGAGAAATCACCGCTCACCGTCTTTTCCAACACAATAATCAGGGTCAAAAGGGAAACTGGTAATATCAAAAGGGATGTTGCTTCATCCACTGAATAATTAAACTGAGGAACCTACTGCTACAGAAACCAGGTGATAAAGATTTATGCAGGCTAGCAAGAGACAGAGGTAGGAAAATTTATCAAAAACTATTACATGTAAAAATGTTCCTGCTGGCTGAGGCAGCCCTAACCCACAAATCCTGAGGTGTAGGGGACAGTGTGTACCAGGGAAGTACTGCTATAATCCTGAACTGCTCCTGTTGTTTCTTTCCTATCATCCGTTTCCAGAGAAAGCCAATACAAGGCCAAACAGTCTTTGTTGTGACAGTATTTGGGGACATTACGATACATACATTTTATGTCATTAGAAAAGCAAGTTTCAAAAGCATTCAGTCTACAACAATCCTATGTTTGCAGAAATAAGGAAGAGCTTTCATTAGAAAACCCACTGCTGCCGGTCTAATGCTATGACTCGCGGAAGTTCATCTTACTTGAGGGAAAGCAAAGGCAAAAGGCGTCAGAGGACAGAAAAGACTGTGAACCAGGAACAGAGCTGACAGACTGGCAGAGTTGCCCAGACATCGCTCGGTGTTCATAAGCTTGGATGAAGATGTCTCAGACCATCACCAAGGTGCTGCACCACAGTTGTGGACTGGCTATACAGAAATATGATGTTTAGAAGCTGTTCTTCACAGCTGCTTCTCAGGCAAGGTTTTGATAGTAACATCCACCAGTGGAATACTAGAAGTCACCTAGATGTTTGCTTTTTATTTCTTCTGAAAGAGAGAAAGGCGATACAAAATGGACAGTTTGAGAACTGTGTTTGCAGTATCTACAGCATCATTGGAAAGTGGGTTTTTTTTCTGGTTTTGGGATTTTTTTTGGTGATGCTGTGTTTTTTAAATTTTTTATAATGGCATTTCTTCTATTCTTTTTGAGTGTCTTGCACGCTAAAAATGAGATACAAATACGGGCTTAATTTGCCTGACAATGAAAGTTTGATATGTAACCTATCATTTGGAGTCAAGATTTGATTTCTTTAAAGAGTCTCAGAGTACGGGAAAATAGCAGCATTAGTTAAAAACAACTTTCATTTTTCACAGATAAGACTCTCTTATGAAATTTTCCCAGCTAGAAATTTTGAAAATTAACACGGGACATGGAGTAGTTGGTTGAATTTCATTGCTAGTAAAATATGTTGTTGTGTCATGTCTGCAACAGAAAACTGAAGCACCCTTTTTAAATTCTCAGCACTCCTGGCACTTCCAACAAGTACTTCGGTATTGGTTTTGGTCTTATCTGTTTCTAACAGACAGCCTCATGCCAGGGAAATTTGACCTGAAAGAAAAATTCAGCCCCAAGTATCTGCTGTCAATTGTGCAGAAAATAAGAGATGACAGTAAAGTCACTTCTGCATGCTGAATTAGATCTCTTTCCAACATCTTCTAATGTCATTATTAGCACTCAAATACACTGTGTCAAAATGTGTCTGTATAAGGAGATGGACCAGGCAACATCAAATTTATCTCTTAGTCAATATGACAAGCTAGTTTTGATTCAGACTTTTGCATAGGGAGAAAGTCAAGAGAAAGGATCTGTTTCACTATGAAGGTTTGTTTGTGAATGTGGGTGTTATAATGGAAGTGGATAGGAAAAAAAAACCTGAATTATGCAACTTCATTGAGTTGCTGGAATCAATAATACAATATAAGCCATTAAAATATCAGTTTGCCTTAGTGCCTATACTCTTAATGTGCATAGCTGTGCAATGTGAAGAGTTTCAACAGCAAGATCACCTACAAGAAAACTTTGTTTTGGAGCTAGGCTTAACAATAAAAACTAATTTTAATACAATCAGATAAGTGGTTTTAGAACAATGCTCAAAGGGCAGGAGAAGGGAACTGCATCTGAAAAGAATACACTTGAATGATTTGTTTAGTTTTATTTCCTTCTGACAAAATGATTCCAAATAAGTGAATAACCAGACACAAAAGTCATTCAGCTAGTGACAGAAAGTAGTCCCGAGAAAGTTAGCAATGTCCACCCATGCAACACTGAGAAGGAAAAGTATCTCATCTAAACAGCATCCGTGCCTAATAAATAGCAAAAACTACTGTAGTCATTACAGCTACACTTCCTGCGTGACAAAGTTCAGAAGGTTAATAGAAGAAATGAAATAAACTGCAATGAAAAAGGTGTGGATTCTCATACACATGGGTCTATTAACTAAAGAAAAAGGTTACTTAATTCCATTAATAAATGGATATCAATAAAATTCTAAGCAGATAGACTGATTTTGTTATTTTATCTTTTTATGGCCTCTTGATATCCATTCCAACTGAACAACTAAATGCCAGGCAATTATTATTGGGTAAAGACAACAGAGTTTCATCCTCTCTCTTTAAAACTAGATAGCTACCAAAAAAACATTTATGAATGATTCAGTGTTTTGGGTTTGGTTCTCACTGAGTGCATGAAGTGGCTGTAAACCATTTACATCAATCGTCCACAATGGAAAGGGTCATGCTCTGCCATCTGTCCTGGGTTCACCTGAATGTACCTCCATGAAAAGAGCAAACCCTTTGCTGGTTTATAAGAAAGTACGTGGAGAGAGAGGCAAAGTTCGTCTCATCTGCTCCCCCACCTCTCCTCTAAAGCTGGGCTCAGAAAGTTGGCACCATTTTTAATCTCATCACATGAAAACAGTCCCAGCCAAGATTAATCTTTATCTCAAGCGTAATTCCTGGTGAGGAGGGGATACACAGACAAGCCACACAAGCATAAGGACAACCACTACCTACAGTTGCTACTCCTCAGCAGTAGACTTTCCAGGGTAACCAATTAACCCTGTGGTGGGGGGCTGGGAGGGCAGGGAACAAGCTGGAAATAGTGTTGCTCTGTGTCTCAATCTATCAATTGATTACATCATACATGATGTGAGACTGTAGACTGACATTCCTCCAACAAATATACCAAAAAAGATCAAAGATTTTGAAAATAAACTGGAAGAAGATGGGGTATAAGCAAGGTCACTGCTTTAGTGAAAGATGAATGCAGCAAACAGGTATAGTTTTTAAAGCAGCTCTATTCAAAGACTGAGCAGGGACCAGGCGCTATTCACAACTACAACGACATGGGATGATTGTTCAAAAGGAAGCAGTAAATGGCTTCTTGAAGGGCAGCCTTGCATTTGGGAAGGAGAAATGGCAGAAATTACTAAGCTGACATGTAGGTCAGAGTGTTTCTTTAAGTTCTTGTGCCTCTTCTGGGAGTGAGAGCTCAAGCACCCTCACACCTGGGTCAGCAACTGCCTCCCTGCAATCACTGCAGAGCAGAGCTGGGGGTTGGATTGCTCTGTTTTGATCGCCCTTCAGGAGGCGGAAGAGGTTTTTCTACCAAATGAGCAAATTCAGTGAAATTCATGATGGAAAAATACCTGGAACCAAGTTCAAACAGGGATATAGCAGAATAGGAGCACACATCCAGTATCAGCCATCGTTCAGTAGAGCCCCTCCGCAGAGAACCAAAACTGCAAACAGACACTGGAGAAAGCTTTGTGAGATACTTGTCAATAGCACTAATAAAGAAGCAGCCTAAATAATCTGAAACAAACAAAGATCAAGCTTTCTTTTAGCATTATTTGCACTATAGAAAAATACAAAAATAGTCACCAACAAAAATTAAAGACTATAAACCCAGGAATACAGTCGTATTGACTGTCAATACTCTCTATTTATTCTCTGTTGTTCAAAGTGTCTTGCAAAGAACCTTGAAGAGAACTGATATCTGATGGCAGTGCAGCTATCCTAGGCATCATCCTAGCAGTCCTGTGTTACACATATTTTTGGTCTCTTACCAGTCATGACCAAAGCACAATTTTGGTTATATTTTCCATAAATTACATGGAATGCCAGAGATAACAAATAAATGTCTTATAAGCATTCAGAACTTACCTAGCCTAATTTGCCATTTCTTACACACACTTAACAAAAGCACAAGTACCATAATTTTGAGGAAAAACTAATCTCTTTATAAACATTACAGTAGCCACTGGTTTTGCATCAAAATTGAATTTCATTTTAGGAGACATGAGATTTTGACTTCTGCCACTTAGTAGGAAGACCTTATGCAAGAGGAAATGTTGCATATGACCACAGCCACAAAGGAACTGGATCCACAGAAATCCTCAACACTTCAGAATCAGTTGAATCAGCCAGATGCAGGCAGAAGAAAAAATCTACTTGTGTTTATCTTGACAGAGAAAAGGCCTATTCCAACAACCAGCAAAGACTACAGACTTATTATTGGTGATTTGCTTGAGAGTTTTACAGATACTCACATACTCACATTAACTAACAGAGGGGTGAAATAAGTATTCTCTGTGTTAAACTTATAACTAGTGAATATAAATTCTACCACCAAATGGTTTTGGACCCACAAACAATGTTTAAAAAAAAAAAAAAAAAAACGGGAGAAAGGGTTAGAAAATTACTTCAACAAAATAAATTAATGAAAAACATTATTCAGGTAATAAACTCATGTATTTGTGGTCAACATTTAATGCTAGTTTCATAGCAATATTTCTGCAATTAAGTTTATACACTCTGTGCGTCATAATCCCAACGAGACAACACAAATAACTACTTTCATTTGCAACAATTTGATCTCTGAAAAGAACATAAAATTAACTACAGCAAAGTTTTGTTGTTGTTTTGGTTTTTGTTTTGTTGTGGGTTTTTTTTGTTTGTTTGTTTGTTTTTAAGATGTGCTAGTTTTTCAGGAATCCTTCCTAGGAAAAAGCAGCACAATGTCTACTTCTCTCCAGTCTGCAAATACTGTAGTACAAATTTTATCCAGTTTTTCTATTTTTTGGCTGATTAACATATACAGAATCATAGAATGGTTTGGGTTGGAAGGGACCTTAAAGATCATCTAGTTCCAACCCCCCTGCCATGGGCAGGGACACCTCCCACTACACCAGGTTGCTCAGAGCCCCATCAGCCTGGCCTTGAACACTGCCAGGGAGGGGGCACCCACAACCTCCCTGGGCAACCTGTTCCAGTGTCTCACCATCCTCACATATACAGGATGAAAGCCAGAGATCTACTTTGATATTCTCATTCCCACAGAGGGGCCAGAAACTCTGTCCCCATCCTGAAATTCAGAAACCTTGAATGGCATTGTGGTGTTTCCACAATTGAATCCAATCTTCTGCAGGCCTCCCTGGCTCTGCAGACAGGTTCTGCCACTCAAGGCAAGGGCTGCAACATCCAACTTACCAGCAAAGCTCAACACAAAGAATTCACTGAACTTCTCCACCCATCCTTTTCTTTGAACGCCACCAGTTACACAGCTGACATCAAGCAGCTTCATGGATTTCCTGGGTTGGAAATAGTTTGGAACTTTTCATAACAGCTGGAGCATCCTTTGCAAGGCACTTTTCTAATTCCTTGTGTAGACTTTTAATTTTCTGCTTGTGTTTGACCTGCCATGTTTTCAGGACATTCCTCTTCTACTTATTCAGGTAGGCTTTCCCTCCTCTAGCTGCCAACCATTTTGCTATAATACCTTCCTCTGGCTTTCTTACTGAGCAAGGGAGGCTCGCGAAAATTCACTTTCTCTTGTTAGTGTAGGTCATATTTGGAGGCTTCTAAAAACCTTAAAACAATAATAACAACCTTCTTGGACAAATTCTTTATGGGTTATTTTGACCAATTGCCTCACAGTTCCGCAGACCCTATACCTGAATCTGAATGACCACAGCCAGGACAGCATCCCTCTATCTCGGAGGTTCAAGCGCCAGGTGCTCTGGGGAGCAGCCACTTTGCATATCCTGATGCAACCTCTCTGCCTCCCATCCCACAGAGGCACCAGTCCAGCCTCTATGGGCCTCTGTTGAAGCATCCTACTGCTGCTGCCTGTACTGAATTTGCAGCTTCTCTACTCTCATTTCACATTTCCTGAGCGCTATTACAGCTCTGAGCAGGTGTGCTGGTAACACAATCTTAGCACTATGTTTTTATGAGAGCACAGGATTTCTGCCCACAGGGTCCCACAGCCCTTCTCTTTTCCCAGAATATTTTAATGCTGTTATACTTCATAAAATATTTCACCACTCCGCAGCATGACTCCCCAGACTGTGTGCCCTCCTCAGCTTTCCTATAAAGCTTGTTCAGCCCAGCAACACTGATTATCCTCCTTCCACCAGACCCATTTCTTCAAGATTATCATTTCACGCCAAACAATTCCCTCATCTTGTATTTCAGGCCTTAACGCAGGTGGGAAAGTCCTTCTAAGTTCTGCCTATCTCTTCATACTCTATGTTAAATAGCATTGCAGATGCTCTGACAGGACACTCCTAATTCTTACTGCAGCCTTTTTCACAAATACACTGAACACTCCCGCTGCAGTCCCTGATTTTCCTGTCCCTGAGGTTGCCCCTGCTGTAGAAGCACCTCACTGCAAGAGGACACTATGACATGACAGGCTCATCTAAAAGTCCATGTCACTCTTCTCCAATGACTGTTTCCTTCCCCAAGGCTCACACCCTCCTCAGCAGATCAGTGGCTGCCTCAGAGGAGGTGGGACCCCTCTGTAACACCTGTGCAGGCTTCACCTGCAGCCATGAAAAGAGTCCCACTCCCTTGTTGGCAGTGAATTGAAAGACACCCATACAGAAAAGCTCTATGGGGCTATCTCACTTACTAGGGAAAACACAGGGGATTGAAATAAAGTGGCCCAGAAGAGCAAAGAAAGCAAAACACTGAATGGGCAAGGTCAGGCTATATGAAACCAGTCTTGATCACGGTATTTGGATTTATCACTTCTTCAAGTACAACCTTATTTGTATTCTGCCTCCTTACTCAACAACTACCAGCTGTCAAATTAGGAACTTCTTGCTGGGATCGGAATATTATGGCTGCAAGAAAGCATTCAGTCCACCATGGGTGCATCTGCAATGTAATAAATAATACTTAGGCCAAAAAAAGCCTGCATTTATTTTTTAATTGCATTTGACTGGGTTGATGGCCTTCACCTCTTAATGCTATGTTATTATTGCTGCCGTAGGAAGACATTTAGCTTCTAATTGTGTTTGAGACATCTGTGAGTGACTCATTATTGCTTTCCCTTCTCACAAAAGATTGGCTTCTGGCTCAGCTCAAGAACAAAAACATACTGAAACACCTGGGCACCAGAACCATGCTGCTCTGCCTGCTGATCCAACTGCAGAAGAAGCTGGCTGCCTGCTTGAGCCAGGGTAGCTCAACAGAGAGAAAACCTTCACGCTTCTCTATAGCTACACAATCTTCACCCAGAGACAGAGGGTAATTTGTATGTTATCTGCTCGTTAGGTCCATTTATATCAAAGCATTTTAGGTATCAACTAACCTATATGAGCTGTCACAGGTGCAAGCCAGGTGCTGCAACGTATCAGAAGAAAAGGAAAAACAAAGGTTTTAGCAGGTGAGAAAGTATGTTGGCAGTAGTAATTTTGTTTCAGTAGGAGAGATTTGCTTATCAGTTTGGTTGGTCAGTTCATTTCATTACTTACTGAACTTTGCTTGCAAGAAAGGCATCTGAACAACTTTAAAATATTTTTGAGTTGTTCTGTATGACATAATTAATAACCATCATTTTTCTAGAAAGACAAATCACCTTTTCCTTGGCTGCCTGCTACAGTAATTACAACCTGAATAATCAAATCCATTCAAAATAGCTTTCTCTAGTCAGAAAATAAAAATATAGAACAAAACCAGACATTACATACAGCTTCTAATGTTTTTCTCTTTTTCCTCTTATCGTTAAGGGACTTGTTACTCCAATAGCTGTTTTGTTATTGCTGTTACTAAAATGACCAGGAATTATTATTCTAAAGGCTCTCTGTATATGCATGTATTTCCATACTATATTAACACAATTAAAAACTAAACAAAATAAACATAAACATCGCCTCTTACTACATTCGTTTCTTCTTTTCGTAATAGAGCAAATATATTTCACACTAGCATTACCTCACTCCCTCCAACTTAGATCAACTAGTGAACTAATGTCACAAATATTTTTCAGTAAGAAGAATTTACAGGAAGTGTTTCCTCCAAATTGGGAAAGATTCTCTAAATGGTTTAAAACCTCCTGCTCTGGTTGCATTAACAGTATATCATATTAAACATTAAAAAAAAACTCATTATTTCTAGCTTTAAAGCAAAATACGTCATGACCTGAGAACCCTCTCTCTGAGATACTAGGTTTAAGGACTAAACTCAAAAGTTCAGTTTATGAAGTTAACAGGGAAATTCCAATTCTTAGTCCTGCACGTCCTACATACGAAAAAATTTAAGTAAGGGAAAAATACCATTAATTGTCCATAACCATAACTATCAGATGATCAGTATAACTCGGCTGTACACCTGACTAAGTTAAATTCAGCACTTTACAGTGATGTGTGTGAAGAGATAATGGGAAGAGGAAAAAGATTGTTATTATGAGCACAAAGTGCTAATCTGCTGTCTAGGTTTTACTGAACCTCTCCCCTAACATTTAATCTAAAATGCTTTCAGCTCTTAAATTCACCTTCCAAAAACAGTAGGAGGTTAAAGCAAGACCCAATGGGAGGTTACATTTATTTAATATTCAGCTCTTTCTCAGATGAAATATTGCAGCCTATCCTCACAGGTATTTGTCAAGCCATTAGAGTAATGGTTTATAGCTATTACATGAAATTGTAGTTCTATTTGTAACCACCATTGACAAAGGATAAGCAAAGTGCATTCATTTTCTTTGAAAAATACCCCAAACCTTTGCCACAGAACACTGAGGGAATGTGCCCTGTTAACTAGTTCAGAGCTGCAAGCTGAGGCAATGCTAGTAAACATTGTTTAGCGAACACGAACTTGCATCTCTGTAGCACTTGCTCCAGCACCACCTTTCACACATGATAGTTCCATGGTTCACTGCAGATGCATCCTAAGAGCCCGCTGGCACAGCACCAGTTCTGGCACCTTCACATATTAACATTAACAGAATCTGTAGAATATTATTTATAACTAGATAATCAGTTATTTTTATAACTACCAGTATATTTAGCACTTGCATTTTTCTAGTACCCATTTAAAAAAATATATCAGAAAGAAGCAGCAATACCACAATGAAATACATAGAACCATCAAACTAAACTTGTCACAGAAATCTGTTATACACAGACTACTGAAAATTCAGCAAACGCAGGTTCCATTGACTTTATGGATCTCAATTTCAAATTTGCTTGTACACACTGCGTTTTATTTTTTGAAGTTTAATTTTACTTTTCTCTCGCTAGTTTCTAAAACCAATTAAGAATTTTGAAAATAAAGTATAAAATCATCTATTATTCATCTTCAAGGTAAAGATCAAAGTCAAATTAAACATCGTCTTTGCACAAATAAAACTCTACAAACCGAACCACCCAAAATAAGATAAACTTGAGTTTAGAGTGCTGAGTAAAGCGGCGGTACAAAGAAGTGCGTGATTGCCATATTTACAATCTTTAACTGAACAGTGATCTCCACTAGGGAAAAAAATATTTGTTGAAACTTTTTCTTCATCTTAAGACAGGGATCAAAACATTGATTGAGGCAGTCTATCTCAAGAGATTAATATCATAGTACAGCCATTAATGCAAGTAATTGACTTGCATTAATAATTTTTCATTTCCATGTCATTCTTGCTGACAGTGGATAAAAGAGCCTTGGGTAGTACTTGTTCCTACCATTTTGAAAGCTATTCTTTACTTAAAAAGGAATCTGATGTGAAACGCCTCCTTTTGAGAACACCCAGTTCATAAGAGAAACTCTTTTTCACTCCGATTAAAACTCCACCCAAGTGTCTAGTGTCATTCTACTTCTTAGAAATTGTTTGTTTTTTTTAATTAGTTTTTCAGTTAAGAAACAACTGCTGATAAGAATAATCTAGACTTTCAGAGGCACTCTTGCAAAATAAAGTGTCAAAGAAGAAATCATTTGCTGACTTTAGTGCACAAAGAGTTCAACATTTGGCATTCACAGTATCCCGTGGCTGTCATCATGAGTACAACCAGGTCTCAGATTCAGCCCTTGACATCCACCAGGCTTCAGACATCTTCATAGAACAGTACTTCTCAAAACACAAAAAAGGACAAGTCACGTGTAAAGCACAGATGTAAACCTCTCAGGTTCTTAAGTAAAATGTACCTTCCTCTGCTCCAGATCACTGTCTGGTGAAGCTATACTGCTGACAATTATGTTATTTTCTCTCCCAGATTGGTCTATCCTAAATAGCCTTTCCTGTTATTCCAGCCCTCTACAAACATCTGCACATCCAGCTCCTACTATCAAAGTCCACAGCTGAGTTACATCACTGCAGAGAAACGCAGCGAGGCAGACAACCTCAAACTCAAGCACTGCTTCCCACATAACTTTTAAACTCTTTTTCCAAGTCTTTTAAAAATACAGTCCGAGGCTCTAAAATGCTACAGGCGTAAAGGTGGTGTCTGTGCCACATCCAGCCACATTTGCTCTCCCCACATTCTGACACCCTAATGGGCAGGCTCCAACACCCTGTGAACACACCCGGGGCAGCCCATGCCAGTCTGAAGCCAGCCCTCACGGGGCAGAGGGTGGATCCCAGCCACAGGGAGCGAGCACAGCCCAGAACAGAGCTCCTGGTAAGGTGTAGGGCAAACCGGCAACGTAAGTGTTATCAAGAGTGAACATTCAATTGTTACCTTGCTTCTTTGCCCTTTGATAACCAAGAACCAAATTGCTTTTCTGTTGCATAAAGTATCCTTCAAACTCAATTGCTTATCTCTTCTTTTATTCAAGAAAGCGAGCTCAGATTTACAAGAATGAGAGCCCATGATACAAATACACCATATTAAGCATACAACAGACATCTGAAAAACAGAACACAGTCTACTGATTTTAACCTTCAATGTTAGGGTTCTTCTCAATCCATCTCAACTAGACCAAGGCTGTAAGAATTTCCAATTATTTGAATTTCTGTATAGGTGATAAGCCTTTAGTTATCAGCATCCACCATAAGCCACATTTCAGCTGTTACGAAGGCATGGTTACGATGCGGAATGGAGCGTGTCTGTTCCAAACCAGACGGCTGGCTCCCAGCAGGAACACCTGCAGGCGGGGGCCATGGCGTGGCTGGGCCTTTCCTCAGGGAAGGGAGTGGAGAGCGCCCTGAGGAGGCTCTGGCCCGTCCTCCTTCCTGCCTGCTGAGAGATGCCTGGCTGCATGCCAGCACTGTGCCTACAGCGAGCTGCCTGAGCAGCATTTATCACTTTACTGGATTACACTGTATGGGGATGTGTTTACAGTCCTGAGGAACATCGCAACTGCTTGGTGGAATGTTACTCCAAGTAAAAAGTATAAGCATATCCTGTTTTGCTCAGCTAGCAAACAACAAAGGCACAAGGTCTTCTGTTTCTGATCTTTCAACCTCCTTGTTTCAGTTTTTTAAAAAACATGAGAGACGGGGAACCACAGGGTGGATGTGCAGGGTCAGGGGAGGCCTGGCCTTAGCATCCGCCCTTCCCACTGCTGCTACGGGCGCTGAGGCAGGAGGGCAGTGGGACAGCAGAGTGCAGTGCTCTGAGCTCCCTGACAGATTCCTTCCTGCCAAAAGAATCTGGGGGAGAGGGGGTCATTTTTCTGCACAGGTGCTACAGACTGTAGCCAGGAGTGTCAGTGTGTAAATCCCGCCAGAGCCTCCAGGCCCTTCAACCTAGGCATAGGCCTGGAGCATAGGACTGTTGGTAAAATCTACTTTCATTTGATTACTTGGGACAATTAATCTCAACTTCATAAAACCAAAAATAAAATTTAGCACAGCTTTACGGTTAAGGGCATTATCACTGACTTCCATAGGTCATTTGTGTGCCACACTGCTGCAGTCTTATGGCAGAGTGCAGGTGTGGGTGTATTCATCAATTTAACAATAATTTTTATCTTAATCCTTCCATGTTTTCCTAGCACTTCCACAAAAATCAATCCAGAGCTGTTTGGACATACTGTAAAAGGAAATAAACTGTTTATTAAAATGATACTTTTCATTGTAGTTAAAAAGAAATGTTAATCTGAAAGTAAAGCACAAATCTCACTAAGAGCTGTTAATGAAGCCACTGCCAAGGCGCTCTGTTCCTGATGAAGGGAGAGCAATCACATCTGAAAGAAAATAAAAGCCTCTAGTTTGTATACAAGCTCTCAGTCTACTACTGACTAATAAACTAAGCTTTGAAGATAACATGTAGGTGCTCAAATTAAGCTCCTGACATTTCATCACCTTACTTCTAGATTCCCCAGCCTTACCAGCAATCAGAGCTGTTATTAGCTGCATTCCTTCTTTCATGTGGTGAACGTTTCAGACTCTCTCTAAACTTTTCAGTGTAGCCTTTTTCCGTATGAAATCAAATATTACTTCATTAATTATAACTTCTTTGGCCACAGGAAAGAAACAAACGTCACAGAAGTTGTCTGGAAAGTACTACTCTACCTTTGCAAGCTCAGAGGACTGGCAAGGTTCCTTCCTTCTGCACAGAAAATAATTTGCTCTAAATTTCTTGCATGAATTTTATCAGATTCATTTTTGATATCAAGATCTCTATTATTTCCCACATTGAGCTTAAGAGCAAAAAAATAAAAAAAAAAACTAAAAATTATTATATATCTAATTTCAAAGTAGTAAAAGGAGTTTGATCACTTCATGTGCCAACTTTCAACCAAAGAGAGTTTAGAAAACAATGATCTTAATGTTAAAAATGATCTTAATGTTAAAAATACAGCACTTTGAAGAATATCCCTCTAACAATAGTAGAAAGAACCACGTTTTACTGCATTCCCATGACAATGCCAAGCAGTGGCAGCAATAATCCTTCATCACATTTTATAATGAAAAAAGCACAACCAAAAAAAAGACGATTTAGTGTAGTTTTCCTTTATAATGCTATAAAATGCAACCACATTCACATGACAACACGTGTGTGTGTATATGTGTCTCTTAATAAAGCTTCTCTGAAGGGCAATACAGCATGTACCATGGAAACAGAGGTTGCCATGGAAAGAATGCTTTTTAGTGAACAGCAAAAGAAATGATGGTTTGATTCTACTCTCATACTTGTCTTTAAAAAGAAAAAAAAAAAAAAAAAAAAGGAAAGAAAAAAAAACAGTAACTATTGACATCAGCAGAGTTATTCCTGAAAAAACATCAGTGCGAATCATCAGACCCAGCATATGCACAGCAGAGAATTTTTGGCATTCAGACTGCCTTGATCTATGTAGACCTGTATTTCCAGGGCAGCTCGCTATCCCTCTCCACACCCAGCTCTGCAGTCAGCCCCCCTCAGGCATGCTCATGACGCCTGTCCATTGACACATAGCAGGGTCGGAGCTGCAGCGAGCCACAGGAGAGCAGGTCCACAAAGTCATCACTCAATGCCTGGGCAGAAAGTGCCAGTCTTCTACCTGCCAGGTCTTGTCTTTGCCTAAGTATGAAACATTTTCTGTTAAAATGCACATGGTGTTGCAAACGAATGAAAAGCATGAATCACATTAACTTAAAGCATATTGGTTTCCAGACATGCTTAAAATAAAGTCCAAATTGATGCGTTTCATCTAACTTATTCATTAAAATGGCATTCTTGATATCCTTGTGTTACCGTAATCTCCAAAGCACTGGACAAACAAGTACATTTGTTTATCTTTATCACTCTTTACTAAAGAAAAGGGTTTTATTAAAGAGATCAATCACCTGTGTACAGTTTAATAGCCTGAGCTCTGCGTGTAAGACAGAACTTGCTTCAATAGCCCACAGCTCCCAAAGTATAGAGGGGCATGTAAAACCATTTGTTGCTTTAATAAAACAAAATTTTTCTCAGAGCTAGCCAAGTACCCTATTAGAATTAGTAATTTGAGACAGAAAAGCAGTGCTTTAAAGAAAGCAATTCTAAAAGGAGCAGAATCAATCCTGTTTTCTTACCTCCATGAGAGCCCTATGCTTCTAACCAGAGACACAAAAACACTTTACATGCTTAATGCATTGCCTTTCTCTTATTGAATCGCACTTATTGTGGAAGCAGTCTTTTGAGGCTTCTAGCTGTGTTGTAGTAATTGGAGGATTGCTGCTTCTAATGAATGGCCTCCTTATAACGGAGGCCAAAGTGTTAAAAACTTAATGTCAGAGGCAAAACATACAAAAAAAAAAAGTATTTTGGAAACACTGATGAACAAACTGAAATACAATGTTTTACTGAAAGACATTATTTCTTATGTGGCTACTGCTACAGAAGTTGTACCAGCACAGGAAATAACGTTATGTATTAATGCTGTTAGATGTTGCCACAAACCGCAGCAGCCATCCCTTTTGTAACGAAAGGAAATTAAAAAAAAAAAAAAAAAAGTTAATTAAGATCACAGCTTTGAAAGTTCCACTTTTACACGATCAAAAACATTGGTTAGGAGTTCACCCCAAAAATTATCCTTATACCTATGTTACACAGCAAAGAACAGAAACTTCCTGATTACATAAAAATTATGGTTTGTTGACTGTCAGGTTTGAGAGTTCTTATTAATTTCTTAACTGTTTATAACAAAATTATCTGTTTAAATCATAGAAACTCTTCAAACTAACTGCCTACTTTGATTAACTAGTGGCTTTAGCAAATGGTCATGGTATGCAGTGCAGCTGCTGGCAGCTGTAACATGAAAGATAAAAGTCTAAAATTTATTGAAATAACATTTTAAAAGAAAATAAACCCACTGTAACCACAGCAACTAAAAAGCCACTAAGGTGATCAGGAAGTGCTTCACAGATTTTAAAAGTAAAGCAGAAAAACGAGAAGAACTAATCCTTCATCTCCTATCAGCTGCTCCTGTTGCCAGTGATTATGGCAATATTTCACAGAGAACATATGGCAATGTTTATAGCCATCAGGCAGTATTTCACAGAAGCTGCGACACCATGTGTCCACCAACTAGCCTTTCTGATTGCAATTAATTAGAGAAGAAGCAGGAGGCACTTTTTAAATAACATTAAGTCTCAGAGATTCCTGAAGTTCCATGGCCCATGTACAAGACTAAGTGACAGGAAACTCCATTAAAATTGTAACAAGCCTCGTACAGTGAATCTGTCCTTGAGGAACAAGACCTAGTGAAAAATAATACACTCTTTAAGGAAAGTGAGAACGGGCAGAAGTATAATAAACAATTCAAGGTGGTGCCTTGGAAGCCTGAAACAATAAGGAAATATTTGAAGACCTTTAACGTACCGTTTTATGGAACAGATTCTGCAGAAAATCTGCCACAGTGAAAGCTATAGCAGTTGTTTTATGGTTGCCAAACCCAAGAGGAAGCATATCGAAATTACATGGGGATCTATTAAGGAGACAAGACTTATGAAATACGCCGTGGCAATCATTTCATGATTCCTGTTTTAATGAAAGCAAGCCAGAAAGGAATATTAAGAATAATAAGCTACATGACAGGTTTTCATACAGCAGCGGAAAGCTGAACTTTCCCAGCCAACCCCTGCAGGGGTGGGCAGCACAGCCCCACACCCCAGTACCTTCAGCAGTGCTGCAGAAAGCACTGTGAATTGCAGGGGAACAAGTCCCACAAAAAAGCTTTCCATCACAGGGGAATTTCCTCAGCCCAGCCCTATCTGACCCACTGAGGATGAGCCAGGAGAATCAGGCACACAGAGTTGTTCCAAAATGGATGCAATGCTGATATTAAAATGTTTGACATGTTCCTGAATTTGGAATTGGTTCATAGCATCCTCCCCCTCTTACTGGAAATCTTTGTCCCCCCATGAAAGTATTCCACATGCAACCTGCTTCCTTGCTGCTACTTGTATTGGGTTGGGATATTCCCTAGAGATGACAAACAACAGAGCAAGGTCAGAGAAAATGTCTCCAGCTCTGGTCTTGGCAGAGCTCCTCTCTGCCAGCCCTCTGAGATCTAATCATTATCTGAGCTCACCCTGCAGCTCTTCCCACAGCAGGGGTACAAATGTATATCTCTTGCTTCCCTCCAGACTCTTATTCTTACAAAGCTTCTAGAAACTCAACACCTTTGAGATCTCTCTCCTCCTGTCAAATTTGGCTAAATTGGCCAGCCACTTCAGAAGTTATTAAGGCATACTAACAGCGCAGTCATCCCAGCCTCATTTCCTTAAGAACTAAGGCTTTTAAACTTCTCTACCATTATATCGTTGTTATTTTATCATTTCCTTCATTTCCCCAAACCTCTAACCTCCAATTTTTAGTACAGAATTCTCATCTTGAGGCTTGAGACACAGAAAACACAAATGGTGTTGGTAATAATGGAAGCATTGATTTTTATTAGTCTTAAGAGCAAAATTCCACATCACACCCACGGCAGATCTCAAAAAGGTAATCTAATGGCCACAGTACACCTGCCTAATTGTGATACAATAACCTAGGATTTGTTCTCACAGATGTGACATGACAGAAACTACAAGCCATGTTTAAAAGGACGTCAGATTGTTGTGATGGGTAAAATCTTTCCGTCAGCACTGGGAGGACTATTTTAAAACTCCAGATGCAGCCCTGACACCACTCAGCAGCAAAAACGAGCCACCATTCCACCCACCACTACACTTGCATGATGACAACAGGGTAACTTAAAAAAATAAATAATTAAATGCACATTGAAATAAAATGACAGCTGGCAACTCCGCCGGCCTCGTCTACACTTTCCTAGGAGCAGAGTTAATATTTGGAGCTGTGCACACAGAATGCTTTCAAGGTTTGTTCGCCATCACAAAAGTTCCCAAACTGTGAGGCTGACAGCTGCCACCGACTTTAACAGCTATACTAATGTCACCGGCACAACTTATAGTGGCTTCTCTAGACTTTAAGAGGATCTTCAGTGCTGAAAGCAAATTGCAATATATTCCTTAATAAAGCACATTTCAATGAAAAGATGAACAATGGTGCTCAGAGAGAAACTCCTGTCCGATATGCTACCCACCAGCTGAGGTGCCATCACTACTGCACCATCCTATTACTCGTTATTTTTAGGACAGGAGCACAATGGCCACTGATAATCAAGAGCTGTAGCGGGGATCGCCCTCCCCAATTAAATCCCTACTTTCTCGCCTTTCAAAAGGCTCTGGCGGGCACACTGCTTCCGCAGCTGGGGCTGGGAGCTGGGCACAGGGGGGCCTGACCCATGCCCGGGAAAAACACACAAAAAATGTTTACAGCTGGTGTGGGATTATTTGATTCCAGTCCATCACCTGCTGTCAGGCCACTCAGTGATCAGATAACTCAATAGAGTGAAATGAAAAAATTGACATGTTTCTGGTAATCCTGCCTCACACCTCCCGATGGCTGATGTCGCCCCAAGGAGCTACCAGAGTGGCTCCATACACACATGCAGGCTGCGATGGGGGACCTGGCTGCATCACTGGCTTACATCGCAAAAATAGAAATAATTAAGAGCTGTGAATGGTCATTTTAATGAATAATTGGCTTTTACCATTAATATTAGAGATCTGTAGAACACTGACGCACTGCAAAGCATTTGCTGCTCACTCCAGAATTTATTTATGCTCACAGTACCAAGACTTAAATTAATCTTCATTCAGGCTAGCACAGGAACTACAGTTAAAGTTGGGATGAAATTAAGTTTTTTTCCTGATTTCACAGTGAAGCCATGAAAAACTCAATTAGATATGCCCTTCCTAGACACACCTCAAATGAGTCAAGTTGAAAAAGAACAACTCTGATTTTTAAGTTCACGTTTAACCAGGCAGGTTATGCTTAAAGGTACCATAATTCTTATACAGCTCTTCCACTAGCTGCCTACCAAAACAGGTAACTAAAACATACCTGAACATAACATGCTTTTACCTGGATTGCCTTTAACAAGAGTAAATGGATAATACGAAATAGATCTTGATATATATGCCCTTTTTATGCTTCTGGAATATGACAATATTGTAGTTTTCTTGCATGTATTTTTTTGAAGGGAGCATTATTATTGGATTTCACAGATGGCTCAGTCACCTTTACACATAATTTAGAGGAACAACTGAAGTCAGTAAAACACTAAGTTGAAACCATCCTAAACCTGAAACTCCTGAGATTCTTTTTGTCCAAAATATGGATATTACAAAAATAAAAATAAAACTATAATTTAAAAAAAAAAAAAACAGTTAGAACCAAGACAGTTTTTCTTTTAAAAGCAGAATCAAATATTCTGAGTTCTTATTTCATTCTTTGGATGCTTTTTAATGATGGATTAGTCCTAACAGCCATGTAGAGTGCTATTACCAAAGGCAATAGTACCTTCTAGGTCAAACTCCCTCCTGGCTGATATAAACTAGGAGAGTCTAAGGTTTATGTGACATTGTTGTATTAAATAAAAACAGAAAACCAATCTATAGAATAAATATGAATAACTGACTTAAGCACTTCAATACATACAAGCGAAATAGTAACATTTTTCAGCTGAGATCTGTGGCTCAGTTTTAGAAAGGGATGAGCTGACTGCTTAAAAAAAAAAAAAAAATGTTAGAGGCATCCAAGCCTGAGTAAAGCATTTTGGTTTGATGCTGGCATTCAGATCATACTTTCTTCTGTTTGCAGCTGTAAAATAACAAGCAAGCTTGTGTCACAGCCATACCACTAACAGGAAGGAAGACAAAGATCTTCATTGGGATGTTTTGGCTTTACCAGAGGGTGCATTACATGGCAAATTAGCCCAGGCTAATCTACTGTCAGAACAGAACAAAATAACTTTCACATACTCGTGCTTCTTGTGTTTTGTTTTGCCTTTTGTTTTTTTATCTGTTTTCCTATAAGATCAGAATTCACACGGCATCACTTTTGTTGAGAAGAACACTAACATCAGCTTATTTATACTGTATTCACATTTTCTTCAACTGAAACTACTGATGATAGAATGACATTTGCAAACTAATTTGTATACACATTTTACACTTTGAAGGCAATGATAATTCTCCAGGAATTCAGAATTCTGCTTGTAATTTTGTTTTAAGGAAATGCACCAATAGACTAATAACTTTTAGCTCTTTATTACACTCCAATATAGACAGTTCTAAGTCTCAAAAAGGGCAAAGAAGCATAGGATCTATGCTTGCAATCCACAGAAGTACTACAAACTGAACCACCAAATCATTAGGGCAGTCAAAAACATGAAAACTCATTTAGATTCCATTTCTGCTTTACCACAGGATTTACTCAATTTGGACCTCAGACCTGCCTTGTCACCACGGACTCGCCCAGCAACTAGTGCTGCACGTCTGACCCACAGTCCTCATCACTAAAGACAGGATCTGCCACCCCTTGGTTTGGCAAGTCACTGACGTGGGCAATATCACGCCATGTAGCTTGTGCAGATGCACGGCAACCCATGCTGCAACACAGGCAATGACACATCAGTTCTCAATTGAGGCTCAGCAGCAAAAAATAATGAACAGAGCAGCTGCTGCATGGCTTGGCCAGGCATGTTCTATGAATAGATCTTAATTTCTACGTCTCATTGAGTCGCTCTTCCATTTTTTTAAGTCATCATCATAGTTGCCAAATTGTGAGAGGTTACAAGATGGTTATTTTAGTTGTTTCTTGGGTGCAGTAAACCTAGGCCAGCTTTAATCACTGAGGGATTATGAAGGTTTTCTTCTCCAAGGAGCTCTTCCTTGAAATTGCAAAAAATATGCAAAAACCAGAAGTAGTATAGCACTCAGAGGCAAAGGCAGAAGGGCATACATGTTTTTCCCTTTCTCCTACTTCTCAGGCTTACTTTTTCTCCACAATCCCTCCAAAGATTGCAGTAACATTGCTGCTTCCTTCAGCACAACATGTTTTCAAACTCCACCGACCTAACACTCAGACTTTCAGAGTATGTTCTGAGATGGTTCTTCCTACCTTCTCATTTTCCCTCTTTGATTTATTGCACTAAACAACCTGTAATTATTATCACTTTTTAGTTGAAAAGGGCAAGAGTCATTTAAGTATTTCAGCATTTTCCTTGTCAAGCATTATTTGTTCCCTTTCCCATTAGAAAGTAAACTTGAACTGGGTGTCGTTTTGGTTTTTTAATCATTTTATTGTTTCCACTGTACTCATAAATCTTTATAAGTTTTATGCTTGTTACCAGCTGCATCTTTTTTTTTTTTTTTTTGTCATTCTTTAGTTTGTAACCACATATCCTTAACTAATTTTCCCTCTTTCAAATATTGTACAAGTCCTAAAAATCTCTGCTATTTCACACCTTTACTAACTAGAGCAAACTGTAGGAAACATTAAGAAATGACAGCCAGCTGTGTCACCAGAATCTGGAGTTAGAAAAGTAAGAATCCGTCCCAGCCTTAACAAACAAAATTTCTTACTAACCTTAAGCTATGGTCAGAACAAAACCACCTCTCAAAATTTGAAATTTGTAAATAAATTGACCACACTACTATTCAGATGCTGTGTATGTGTTTTGCTGATTTACTGAATTCCTTATACAGCTAAAGTTGCATGCTCAGCCTTCAGTGACACAAACTATTTCCTGATGGTTTCTGGGATTAACATCTTCATCTCATTAATTTTACCTGAAGTTTTGGGCTCCAGTGTGTCAGGACGAGGGTACACATTTATTTCAGAATTTAGGAGGGTGCCAGGAAACAACACAGCCAAACACCTTAACTCCTGGTGCTCTCTCCCACCAGTAGATTTGGCTCAGATGGACCCACAGGGAAGAGCGGGGTGTTCAGAAAACTAGGCTTATGTACATGACATAGCTCTAACTTAAAAGAGAGAAATAGAACTATTAATTCATATTTCTTCTCTGAATACTACAACCACACAGCTCTGCAGAAAGAAAACACAGATTTCTGATCAAGGCTGATGAGAAGTCTACAAACCATCCTCCAGCCTGGCAGATCTGCCCCTGCCTTCTAGCTTGCTCGGAGGCCCAGCAGCTTCCAGTTTCTTCCCAATTTGCAGCAAGTTCCACCCTTTCCCCCCTGAATCCCTGGGGAAGCCTCCTAGTTCAGATGATCTCGTGGTCTTTCTCCCTGTGATGCCCCCTCCTACCCCACACTTGTCCCCATCCTATCCCATCACTCCAGGACCTGCTCCCAGCCCAGCCCACTCAGCTGGCCTTAGGAAAAGACATCCCAGCAATATGCAGAATTTCCCTATTTTCAGGACTCCATCCAAAACCAAACAGGCTCCATTTGGATGTGGATCAGAGCCTCAGAAAAGTCACTGGCCCCAAGTCACACAGAGTGACCAAATCGGATGGAAACAACACTGAAGTCTCCAAACAGTAGCCAGCAGCAGCTCTCCTCTGGTCAGGCCCTGACTTGAATCAGCTCTGACCTCTTCAGCCACTTTCTGCCTTGGCAGCAGGTCAGTGCACGGATCTGGGCAGGTCAGCGCTGCTCTTCCGAGAAAAAGGCCAACGGGTTCTAAAAGTGAATGAGTAAGGGCAAACATACAGAGGGCAGCCACTTCCACACTGAATAGCAAATATAATGGTGATGTAGCAAATCTATCCAAATGCAGTTAAATTTCAGGACAGAACATGATATGGAAGTACACATCCTAACAGTTGTTTATTTCTTGGTCCCGTCATTGAAAACAGGCTCTTCTCTTTGGCTCCACAGTGTAATGTCAGATTCTCTTTTTGCCCATTATTTTCTTTGCATGTATTTGATAGTTTTTTTTTTTTTAATAAAAGTGGAGGTGTTCTTGGCATTTCTACTGCAACAGCAGGGCTTGAACTTAAGGTCAAACGAAAGGAACAGTGTGTTCCATCACCATGGCAACCCTACCCATCTCATATCAGGTACTTAGATACCAAGAATGAAGTGATAAAATCACTGCATTAGTTTAATAAACAAGTTCCATTGTCATCATTTTACTATATATGTGGTTCTTTTAAAAATACCAAATTTCAAAAGTTGCTCTGCTTGGCTTATTTTTCATTTTCTTAAAAACAAAATAATAAAAAAATGCTTTGCTTTCTCAAGAGCTTCAGAAACACAGGTATATTGAGAACTCATTAAGGCTGCTTTATATTTTAAAGCTATATTCTAAGTACACCAAATTTTGCAGACCCTAAACCCCTAAAACCTCAGTTTGACATTTAATTTCAATTCTGATTTTATATTTTCCTACTCTGCCTCAACCTTCTGATAAATGTATAATTAAATTTTAAATACAAATTTTAATGTGTCAAACTACAAACCCAAGAGTACACCTTGAAAACATTTAATACCAAGAGGATGAGAGCAAACTAAAGCCCTTCTCAGTGCACATCCAAAAGCCAGCACAGGGCCAGCTCCCTGGGCACGGCTCCCACATCTCCGCCTGCCACCCCAGTCCAGAGCCAGATTCTGAGCCAGGGCCGAGAGCAATCGACCCGCAGCAAGATTAAATTCCTGCAGAGCAGTTGGAGCTGATGAAGGGGCAGAATCTGCCAGGCCTGGACGCAAAGCAACACATGTCGTATGGCTCAAGGCAGGCACCCCACAGCACCTAGAGCCCAGGTAAGTGCCAGCCAGTGAGAGCATGCTGCTGAACCCAACGCAGGATGAGAACATCCCAGCTTGCTCTGCCTCCACACCCATCTGGCAGCCCAGGTCACTGAAGGTGCCAGAGGGATGGATCACAGCACTGTGCTGGGAGCAACTCAAGAGCAGCATTGCTAATAAGGCGCAGATTAACAGTGCCAAGTTTGGCATGTGATGACAATAGTGGCTAGAGAAACAACACCAATTTCCATACTTTAGATAATTCTGCAAATGAAAATGAATGGGGCCAAATGATTCTGAGAATTCGAGATAACTCCAGAAAGTCAGGAAATCCAACAGAGTCTGAGCAATTTAGTTGTGAAATAATTTGAAATTACTTTGCATAGTAATTGGATTCTGCAGCTATGTTGTTAACGATGCAGAACAGCCACATTGATTGAGTGCTGCAGTAGAGGAAAATAAAACTTTCTGCCACAACAGAGCATTGGGACATTTTTGTGCCATCCTGAACCAGACAAAGAGCAAAACTCACCCCAGCTCACCCACCACAAATCACCAGCACAACTTCCCTCAAAAGACCGATAGCTCACCAGGCACAAACAAAGGGGCACTGCTCGAGTTCAATAGCCACAAGTTCATAGGAGCAAGACCAGTCAAAGTATCTGTAGCATGTGCTTGGTTTCCCTGTGTGCATCTCAGACATGTTTATATCTAGACACATCATCACAGCAAAAATTTGATCTTTCCAATATATGACAAGATATTTAGAAAAGATGCTAGTAATTGATTTATTTTTTTATGCGCATATAGAGTTAATGTTTGCTTTCCAAATAAAATCAGACCAAAAATGAATTGTTGAGTTACAGCAACATGCTTTCAAGCCAATACCAAAATACTCCTGAAACCATTCCAACTCATGCATTCATCAGCCTCTCAGAACATGCCGTTTTGTATTGATTTTATGCAATTGTGTCAGCCTAACATCAGGAACTAAACACTACACAGGAGCAGCCTATGGTCTTCCAATCACATATCTATACACAACCTCGAGTACTGCAAGGATTACAGCTGTAGCTGCCAGCTTCTGTTTAAAAAAATATCTCAGGGCAGAAGGACAAGCTGACCTAAGCGGTGGGTTGTTTGAATAGATTCTGCAGTGGGGGCACAGCTAATCCTTGGCTGATAGTCCAGCCGAGAGATTTTTTTTTTTAATCCATGATTAATGGACTTGACATCCATGTTCCCACAGCTTCCACTAAACACGCAGTTCAGACCTTATTGTTAAATACCACCGAGATCACAGAAAACTAAACTCTTATGACAGTGGAAGGACTGTGCCAGGGGGCAGACTTTTCTGAGACAAGTATTGGATTACACCAGAAATGTAACACAGAATAATGGGGCACTACAAAAAGGTTGATGATCTTGGGTCCCTGAAAACCTTGCATCCTTAAAATGAGATTGAGCTTCCTGACTGGAAAATAGGTTGCACGAGTTCAGAGATGTGAAATGATAACACATCATCCAAAATTATACTGGTAGACCACATGCCCCTGCAAAGTATTTATCCTATTTAAGTCGCAAACATGTGCGATCAGCTTGACCTTTTGTTTTATATTTACTCACTAATCAGAACCTTAAGGAGCTTGACTGAAGCACTGATGGAGATCTCTCTCCTCCAGAACTCGCAGGTCTGGATACGAGCCGAGACAAAGGATTTGGAAATAAAATTTAAATCTGTAAAGTCTGAAGATGTTTGGATCCAATTAACATCAACAGAACCACATGTTCACCGACAGAAGAGAACAAAACCTCCAGACAGATAACCTTTTATCTAACTACTCTGAGGTATAAAATTTAATTTCCTACTTTCTGCACTACCTACACACAGAACGTTCTGGCTACTCCATATAATTGTTTTCTAGGCTCTCAGCTTCTACTTAAAAAAAAAATAAAAGTGTTGATGACTATTTTTCTAATTTCTGTTCTTCCTGTACATTTTGCACAGAAGCCCACTGGGGAAAAGGAAAAAAAAAAAGTAGTAGTAACGCATGTCAGTCTGAAATGGAGGAGCCATGTCAGTTCACAAGGGACTTTGTTTAAACATTTAGCTCTGCCTGAACTATCCTTGTTTTAGACCGGGAAGTATTTCAAAGCTTAATTACTGCAGTCTGCAAGACTGTGACAGATCTATCTTTTTCTTATGGGCATCTTGCCAAGATGAAGCACGAATTCTTCTTTTAGATGACCGTACTTAATTAGTGCTTTAGCTAACTTTATGTTGCTAGCACGATTCAGAAGACTGCTTCTGGCTCAGGACAGTACATATGCCTGCTGCAGTCTGGGTCTTCTAGAGTCAAAGCATTTGCACTATTTCTCATTATTTTATATGTATCCTTAAAGATTTTGATTTAAAATGTAAGGGAAAAACAGGAAACCGGAATTTCCAAGTTTGCCTTCACAAAAAAGATCCGCTCTGAATTTTCCTTACCATATCAAGATTCATTACTTGATTGCTGGTTTGGTATGTTATTATAGCATTCTGATATGCATTTAGAGCAACAGCTCCATATGGGTGGAAAAATAATACAGATGGAAGACCTGAACTCTGTAAGGACAAAAACATCAACAGGTTACCCACTGCCACCAGCACTCAGCTGGCATTTCACCTGCAGTAGCTCTCCAGAACCGGCCTGTTGCTTGCAGTTTCTGCTGAGAGAAAAGCTAAAGCCTGCCTTTCGGTGCTGCAGCAGTTTTCCCAAAATTAGTGTAGACGTTGCCCTCCTTTCTGAACATGGAGAGCCTGTTTCTTCTCTTTACTTAGTGTTCCAAGCCAGCTTTCTATTGCCAGCCTCCCTCACACCTTTTCCGTGACGCTGAATGAGAGCTACCCCTCCGGGATTCCTCACTGACCAGTGCTGCAGCCTTTCCCTCAACTGTTGAGAACAGACACAGATCTTTCTAAAATTACTCTGAGTTCCCACGTGGTGTTCAGCACAGTCAGACCTGGCACTGCGCAGCCCAGCAGCTGGCCACTACTGCAGGGGTCTGGAGGTTCCCCTGGGGACTGCACAAAACACCATCATTGTTTTTTACATTTAACCATGACGCAAGGCAGTCGCTGCCAGCTACCCACCACTGCCAGCGAGGCTCAACTCTAATAGAACAAGTTCCATCTCCGCCATCAACTCAAGATCTAAAATGGCCTCGTGTCTATGAGCAACCCCAGGCAGAGTTTTCAGATGTCACGTAATACAGGCAAAACTACTTACATATTCACATGAGTTTTGGTGATTGTGTGAGTGTGTGTGTGTGCGCGCGTGTGTGCATGTGTTTTTGCTTCTGTTTTGTTAGGACACTTTCCTATCTCCTGCCCAAATAAAGTTGCTTCCCACCCAAACACCAGACTCCTCTGTCTCTCCCATTGCTCCCATCCTCTCTGGCAATTCTGTAACATCGGTAGCTCTCAAGGAACACCACTTGTTTCAGTGAAATCTGTTGGATGCAGCCATCTGTTTTATTTCATCATAACAAGCAACTCAATCCTACCACAAACTCCCCAGTTTCAGAGAAATAACCCAGTGAGATACCTGCCTGCATCTCTTACAACAGGGTGTTTCCTCAGTCACTGCAGTCTACACCTTCTTGTCCAGGAGACAGCTCTAGGTGCCAGAAAAGCACAGTCAATGCAAGAACACTGCTGCGTTGAGACACAGGAGGTGGCACAGGCTGCCTGGAGAGCACAACCCTGCTTTAATGTCACCCACCGCCTCCTAGGGTGCATCAGGACCGTGTGCTGCCCACCCCGTGCCTCCACAGCGCCCAGCCGCTGCCTGCGCCCGACAGGAGATGGGCGCTGGAAGTGACAGGCAGGGTTTTCAGTGGGGAGGGGAGCTCGTTCCAGCACAGGCCTGTCTACTTCAGTAAATCTGCAGTTTTATCAGCTCCGTGCAACCGGCTCATTTAGAGCCGGCCAGTGGCAGTCCATCTCCCTGCAGCCCCTTGTCAGCGACAGCCCGCAGGTGCCGAAGTGTGCCAGGTCTGATTCTAGTCAAAGCCAGCTGCAAACAGAGATTAACCTGCAAAATCATGCAGGGCTCTTTTTAAGTACATTCTAGCCAGGCACAAGGAAACTATGGACTCTATCAGACTTGGTAAATTTTCTGCAGCTTCCCCGCATCCTGCATTTGCGTTCAGTAGAGGTTGGATAAAAACACGAGGCGGCACCAGCAGCCACGCAAGAATCATGTGAGCAAAGAGACTTCAAAATAGCCTTTGTATAACAGAGCAGTTTGTCAGAAAACACTGGAATGGCTTTCAAAAACCTGCACAACCATGTAAAAGATGAAATATTAATGGCTTTAATATTAAAATACTTGATTAAATTAATATTAATTCACCATTAAATTTTAAAGAGTTTCATATTTCATAAGAAAATCACAGTGAAACTACCAATAGGGATTTAATGCATGAAACCAATTATACAAGATCATTAAGCAATGCCTTGAAAAGAAATCTGAAAAGTTTTTAGTGATAGGGATGAATTAAGCAAATTTTGTTTACAAACAGCACTGATTGTGCAAGTTCTCACCGGAGAGATTTGCCCTCCCTCACAAACATTGCATATACATAAATAAAACACTAATACACTAATCTGCTTCAATTCTTTAATATACACAATTCTACCTCTTTTTTTTCTCTATATATATTTCATGGTATCAAAACTGTTCATTAATTTTAGGCTAGTTGTCTCTTCGCCCAGACAAAAATAAAGTCACACCAACACAGAAGAGTAAAACCTCTGAAACCTTTCTGTGATTATTGTTTAAGCCCTCTTAGAGAAGCTGACCTACTGACAGCTGAAGACAAAAATCTTTGATTGCACTCAATTATCTTCTGACATAAAGCAGTGGGGAGAATGAAGCATTTTTCAAGTGGGTCTATTCAATTTTTTCTAGTAGTTCCAAAGCCAGAAAGTTAACTTCTTCTGAAGGGTTCAATTTTCCTTTCCATAAGCACACCTGTATTTCTTCTATCAGTGTTATTTTATGTAAGAGTTCATTTTGATAACACAAGATCCATTAAAAGCATAAGCAACGAATTTGTGTCCAGCTATTCCATCTCCCTTGTATTTTCCTATAAAAACAATTCTTTTTGTCCTTTTCCAGTTATTCACAGTGCTTAACAAACCTCAGCCAGAACATTACAGCCAGTTCCCTTCAGATGCGAGCCACAAGTCTATTAAGTTACAATGTAGAACAGTAAGACAGTGTACCCATCCTTAAGTTATTTTTTTAATAACATGAAAATCTTGTTTGTTTAACCAGCAACAGAGGACTAAAATGATGCATGGGGATTCATAATTAGATAAATCCATTGTTTAGAGTCAGACAATGCCCATTTACAGTTCAATAAACAGCTTGTCACAGTTGCTTGGTCAGAGCAGACCTGGATGTCAATGGAAGCAGTTAACGCCAAGGTACTGAAATAAATTGGTCTCTTGAGTAAATAAATTGAGCAGCAATGCGAATATGCCTCATCAGTAAAAACTGTAATTTATAAAGGCTTTGTAAATAGTGTTTTACACCTAGTGACATTTCAAGGAATGGCTTACCTTCTCTCATGTTTAAAAAAAAAAAAAAAAAGCTTAACAATGGTCTTTGGTCCAACAGTTTTACACTCATTAGTGTAAACAATGCAAATAATGCTAGCACATAAAGAGAATTTTGAATATTTTTCTCAATAAATATATACAAGTGATTATACCAGATTATGGTGTGTTTATATTTCCCGTGTCGGTTTTGCCATTTGGAAGTACCCTAGAGAATCGGGCAGAAGCATGCTGAATGCTAACATGCTTGTAGCTGAAATGCAGTATAATTTCTCAACTCCACCGTAGCCATCAATCCACCAGCAAAAACTACTGTATGTCCACACAGCATTATGAAAATAGAGTGCAGATTTTAGCTTTTGAATTTTACTGCTTCAACCTAAACCCTTCAGGTGCTTGTTTAGAATTTTGATCATGAATAACCTCAAGAAACCAGTAGTCTCATACAGTTGCACAGTACTTCTTACTTGCTGGGTGCAGGTAGCTAAGTGGCTAAAACTACAAATGATGCCGAACAGCTTGCAGACTAAAAGCTGCCCACAGGTAGTTTCAGGTTTGATGAACATCTACCGTCTTCCAAGAAAAATTGAAATGGTTCTTAAAAAAAAAAGTCTAAATGCTAGGAAATATCTGAGTGTACATATATACACACATACACACACCTACAAAAAGCAGCTGCTTACAATCATAAAAATCCAAGTATAAAGGTTCCTGTTAATACTGCACTCATTTGCACAGATCATTATTATTTCTGGCCTGTGTCTAGACTGATGAAAAATTGATGGGTTGTGTTTTCTAGAACATTTCCCAAACCAAAGGGCATCAACAATGTTATTATTTCCATGGAAATAGTTTGCTTAGCCCTAAATTAAATTTCCATTTTAGCACATTAATCCATGTACATCTATAAAAAGAGGGGGTGTGCAGGTGGAGAACAGTAACATTAGTAAAATTATACATAATTCTGGAAAGAATTAGAGGAACACAGTCTGTCTTGTTATTTCCTTTATTGTTCATAATATGGCTCCCTTTGACATTTCTAAAAAGGAAGTAAAAAAATATCTATTAGGTTTCAAGTCCTATGCAATTAATCATGTGAAAACTATTGAACTATTTTAAAAGTTACCTCTTCAAAATGCAAAACGTTTTCTTTTGAAATATCATTATTTCAAAGCTATTTATAAATGACTTATTGAACCAAAATGACTTTTACTTCTAAATCTTAGTATATCCTAATGCTTCTGCGCTCAGTACACATCACTAACTCACCGCCATATTTTCCTGTTCTTTCTAATATAAACGGAAACCACTGCATTTTGTATGAATTGCAGTATTTCTATTCACCAGCAGAGAGAAACACCAAATTGTTTCCTCCTGTTTCTTTAGTTAAATATAACATCCTATTTTTTGCAAGAATGTATTAGACTTTTATTCTAATTCAGCGTCCTCTGCAGTCAAGTATCAGATTCATTTTACTTGAGAACAGCTAGTTCTATTACACTTTCCAAAGAAGGAAAAAAAAAAAAAAAGACACCAACTCAGGTTCAACTAATTACAAGCAGGTTTATTGGAAGAGAATAGATACAGGTAATTTCAATAGAAATCTGCAGGAAGGGAAGAACTGCACATTACCATGGAATACAAGCAACAAGATCATTACAAGCTCCCTGTGCCTCCCTTAGCACCTCAGTACTGTTCTCCCTCAATTTCTGTGTCCTTTTTAAATTCAAAGACAAGCGTCATAGTTTCAGTTACTCTCTCGCTTTCTGTCTCTACTATCTCGGAGAATTAATTCATTACTGTTTCTGAAGGTTGCCTTTAATGACACTGACACTTACTGCCCAACACAACTTTGATTGGCTCATCTGTATTTCTTCACAGCCCTTGATCTGACACAGTCACTTCAGGGCAACTTGACTGTACCAGTGTCAGAAGCATATTTGTTGAAATTGTTGCTTCCAATAAACTACTTTTACAAGTATTTGTTAGATCATTTCTCCAGCAACCATCTCACTTTGCTGTATTGAAACACAAGTAGAAATTCCTTACACACAAATTACACAATTACACAAAGTTTGAAAATTCAGAATAAAATTACAAGTCGTTTGTTGCAGACAGAGATTTTTCCCTCTTCTTAGAAAAAGTGCACACACAGACATACACAACTCACAACCATCATGCTGTCTGGATCCAACACAAAAGAAACCACCTCCAGGTCAGGCAAACCCCTCTACAGTTTAAGAAATAGAGGAAGAGGAAATGGCACAAACTCAATAGTTGGTGGAGTTTGTGAGCATCCACCCTCTTCTGAAAACATGGAGTTCTATTTAAGTGTATTATCAAGATTTTGATACCCAGTCATAGGTACGGTTTTAGGATGATTATTTTCACTGAGTTAATTTAAAATTAAAAAAAAAAGAGAACAATAACTGTTGCCACAATAAATTGTGATTCAATTCTATAAAACTCAGAGGCATCCTCAGCCTAAGATCATCAAATACCATTACAGAATCACAGAATGTTAGAGTTTGGGTGGGACCTCGAAAGATCATCTAACCCAATCCCCCTGCTAAAGCAGGAACACCTAGAGCAGATTGCACAGAAATGCATCCAGGCGAGTTTTGAATGTCTCCAGAGAAGGAGTCTCCACAACCTCTCTGGGCAGCCTGTTCCAGTGGTCTGTCACCCTCACTGTGAAGAAATTTCTCCGCATATTTAAGCGGAACTTCCTATGTTCCAGCTTGCACCCATTGCCCCTTGTCCTGTCACTGGATGTCACAGCAAAGAGCCTGGCTCCATCCTCCTGACACCCACCCTTTATGTATTTATAAACATTAATTAGGTCTCCTCTAAGCTGAAGAGACCCAGCTCCCTCAGCCTTTCCTCATAAGGGAGATGCTCCACTCCCTTCATCATCTTGGTGGCTCTGCGCTGGACCCTCTCTAGCAGTTCCCTGTCCTTCTTGAACTGAGGGGCCCAGAACTGGACACAATATTCCAGATGCGGTCTCACC
>VXAV01000127.1:748840-799548 GCA_013399715.1 Alectura lathami
TCTAATGCTGCAAACCTATTGCTTAGGGGGACCCAGGGACAGGGGGCAGGCAGAGGAGGGGTTCGCCCACCACAACACTGAGCAGGGACCCTCTCCCAACCCTCCCCACTCTCCAGGTCCCCTCCCTCTCCTTGACAGGGCAGGGGGTTGGACCCCAAAACTGGGGGATCTCCCTGGCACCTTTCCCTCTGGCACGCCAGGGAGCTACTCCACCAGTCGATCTCCTTCTCACAGTCCCCGATGTCCCTCAGTCTCTCAGCCTCCTCTTTCAGCTCAGCCACCATGGTGAGCAGATCTTCCACCATCTCGCACCTCACACAGGTGGAACGTCTGCCACCCTCCCCCGGCAGCAGCAGACTCAGGCACTCACTGCAGCCAGAGACCTGTGTAGCCACAGTTCTGGACAGGCCCTCCGTTTGTGTTGCCACAGCCTTTTGGGGGCAAGCTCTCTGCCTGGTGGAGACCATGACAAAAACTGGGGTCACAGACTGCCAATTGTCAGACCATTGTCAAACAAATATATGAAGAACTGAAGAACAACTCATGCTAAAAGAGCATAGGTAAAGGTCATTCTGTTTCTTTCTTTCCAAGGTGAGCAATAATACCATACAGATGTTGAAATTCTTCCAGTTTCAATCACTTTACAATGGAAGATATGCTATGATATGATCTCATTCCCATTTTAGGTTCTTAATTTTCAGAGATAAATAATATCATAACTAACAGAACAAACAAACAAAAAAAAAAAAAAAACCCTCCACCTTTTTCCAAATGACTATATCCCTGTTATCTTCCTTCAATCATTCCACCATCTCTGGCTTAGTAGATACAAAATCAGACTTCTGTCTTCAGTTTCCTCTGGGAGATCTAACTTTTCTCACACTTGGGCATTTTAAACTGAAATAACATTACTGGCATTATAGTGCTGTGTAACTGAAGTAGTACGTAAATTTTAACAAAAGGCGGCATAATGAGCATGAAAATCCTAAATCTTGTGGCACTGATCACGTTAATCCTGGAATCTCCTCCTCCACAGTGTGCCTCTGCAGCCTTCACATTCCCTTAACATAGCTGTGTTTTAACATGGCAAGTAAAGGAAAACTCTCTCTCTCCTTGGTTCAAGCTGTTTTTCCTACAGGTAGATGAACACCAAAACGGAAAGAAATTGCCAATGTCATACACAGCCTGAACCAAGTCACTGTGCCTCTTATCACAGAACAGCACCAAGCAACACATCAATAAATAAAGATGTATTATTCTAGACTGTCATTTTGGTTATTAGGCTAATGTATTCCAGAAGCGAGGGCGGAAGAAGAGAGTGCTCTTACAGTAAGCATACGGTTCTGCAGGTATTAACAGAACAGAAATACTGTAGCAGAGCTCCAATTTGCAGGAGCCTGCAGCAAGGTTGCATTCACAATAAGGTCAGTAAAAAATGGCAGGCATATTAGCAAGTAAGCTACTCCCATATGTGTATAACGCTTTTCCCATCAATATTTTGTGGGAATTTAAACCACAATGATTTTATTATTTTATAAATCTCAGTTAGCATGTGTATAATGACATGTCAGTTCATGCGCAATGTCAATATAACATGCCAGTTTTGAATGCAACCAGGCATGTTATTAAAATGAAAAGTTCTGACTGGCATTTCCAAGGAACATTAGTTCTTTCGTGAGCAACTCTGACCTCAGAGTACCCATAGGCAGAGGGAAGTATATCCATTTCAGTGTCCAGCAGCCCACTGAATATTTTCCACTGCAAAGACTTTTCTTGAAACCACATTCAATAGAAATGTTTCCAGGTGCAGAAAAGATGCATTACAACATCCACAAGTCATAAGTACAAGTTATAGTTCACAAATCTCCTGTAGTTCAGAAGAAGGATACTTCACTGAATAGCCGTACTGTTTAACACAGCGAGGCAGTGTTCTCTTTCACACTGCATAGGTGCAGCCTGGCTAAAGGAATTGAAAACAAATCATTACCTACTGCAAGCACACCAATAGCAAAGTTAAGATCAAGAGACCAATGCCTGTGGAAGTGGTTAAAAAGCTGTTGAGGCATGGCTGGACTCCACTCATTTTCTAGGAACTAAGTAAAAATTTCTAACATATTTTTATTTAATAGTTTTGGCTACCTCTTTTCTAAAGCCATCACCATTCAGATATTTCCAGGTGCTTCTCTGGCCATTTATAAACACAGAAACATAAGATCTTCTTGCACAATCAGGAGGGTGCTTGTCTTCCATACACATGCCTCTCCCATACCAAGTAAACAAACTTGAAATCCAGCCTACAGAGCTGAAGAGACATTTACATAACAAAGTATTGACAAGTACTTGAACCAGTCCATGGAGAACTGTCAAAACAATCCCACGGTTAAGTAATGCTGTCTTCTACTCTAAGCAACTAATATTACGAGCATTAGAGTATTCCATCAGTTTCAGCTTTCAGGTAGGGTTTAGGGCATTGCTAAGTAGAAGACAGCACAAAAATAAAAGTTTGAAGTTTACAGGAAACGTGACTATTACTAGCTCTGACAAGGAGAAAAATGAATATCATTTAACAGTCAGATGGAAAGTAACATTTTTGGTGTCACATCTCTGGTTTTGTGCCCAAAACAAGTTGGCAACAGAACTGGGATGTTGTACATGCCAAAGTGTAGCTGTTCTTAATCAAAGGGGAAGGTAACCAGCTGCCCACCTCTCAAAGTGTTTTGCACCATTGGCCAACAGCCCTTCTACCTCTTACGGATGGAGCCAGGTATTTTTCTGCCAGGCAACATTTCAGCCAGCCAATCTCATGTCATGTCTGCATTTACTGCATCTCTTCCACTGAAAGCATAGCTGCCCATTTTGAGGGACAGAGCTTTTCTACCCCGCGACTGAGCTGGTATAGTTATGCATATGACTTCAGAAATCATATTTGTATTTGCAATTTCCTATGGAGACTGTATACCCTTCTCCACCCCACCCTCAATTTATCCTGCCCTCAGACTTGTGCTGATCTGTGTCTGCAGCAGGAGGGATATGGCTGGAGCTACGCTATGGATCACCTCTAGCAATGGCTGTCTATTTGTTATTTGAGCCTGTCTCCATTTGTTACACGTCTAGGAATTCCTGAAGTTTTATGTGAAGCACAGGACAGGGCAGCACAAATTTCTTCAACTCCTTTACAGTCCAATTTGAAACACTGCAAAGCTATATTGATTTTTACAAGGTTGTAATTATTTATTGTAAGTAAATTTGCTAATAAATTAAAATTTTGTATAGGGATGTGCAGGTTTCTTTTTTATTTCATTTTTGATGTAGATGACCATCTTCACCAGGAAACAAACTATTATCTCTTTAAGAACTAAAATATAGATGTAAAAACTTTAAGTCACTCTCACTGCAGTTGGAAATTACTGATCAGTAACGTTGATTACCACTGCAGATTTTCAAAAAGCTTTAACATTAAGAAATGTTCACTGCTCTTCTTCTGTCAGGTGCCTCAAAAGGAAACCACGAGAAGAGACACACAATGAAAAACAGCAGGTAATACCATATGAGACTCCTTATTAAAAACATAAAATGCCTTTCACTCTTGCTTTTATTAAGTCTACTTTTCAAGCCAAATGAAAGTTAGGTGAGACGATTATAATACAAGTCACGTCTAACTATTTCATTATCCACGTCCTGCAGCATGATAGCCCACAGAATACCTTTTGAAAGCTCCAGAGTGATGGCAGCAGGTTGGATATAATGAACAGTGTTACAAATGGGGACACGAGACGACAGGTCTGGTGAAGAAGGAGTCTCCTGGAAACTGTATGACTGTAATTACTGAGTGCTGGTGCTGTCTCAGTTGGCTTCGAACAAAGGTAACCACCTTCAGTGAGTTACATTTCCTCAGCCAGCTAAAATGAAACCAGTCAGAGACACAAATATTTATGGTACGCAATACATAACCAAAGCCATTGTCTGCTTTTATTACCCTATTTTTGCTGTAGCTTTGAAGTCTCCCAGATCAACAGCACAAGAGAATTAAACAGTGAAGCACTGAATTATTTTTAAATTAGACTTCCAAAACTAGAAATGTTGAAGTTATATTTATAGGAAGATAAAATGCTCTTATTTTGTTTGCATGTCACAATTGATTCTCGATAATTCATTTGGTTTGTTGTTCACAAATCTATCAAGCAGCAGTTGATGAGATGAGACCTCTGCATTCCTCGAACAGGAGCTCACTGGGCTCCCCTTAAACACTGAGCAGACATGGTTCTGGGTGCAGAAGGAGAGTCGTAGGAGATGGCAAGACTGACAACAGAGCTCAGACTAATCCATGTTTTCTTACCCTAACCTGCTAAATCTCAGAGGTGGGCTTACTTGGACTTCATAAAGGTGATGGATTGAGTTACAAACCCCAGAGAAATTACACATGCAGTGGTGGAGCACAGTCACCATAAAAGTTCTTCTTCACTTGAACGACTATCTGTGACATAAAGTACCACGTAGCCAAAGCATTAAACCTCAGTCTCCAGCTACGTGCAATTGGGGAAATATTAGCTACACAGTAAAAATCATAGATGAGGAACAACAGACAAATATGTCATTACCAGATACAAAAACAGCAAGGTGAGAAAGAATATTGCCTCTGTTGAGATTATTCCTTGGTTGGTATCTACTTCCTTTTCTCCTACCTCTTTCTGGTGGAGAAATCATGAATTCTAAAGACGCACATCCTAGCACTAGTGATGACCATTAGGTTGTCCAAGAGAAAAGTAAGACATAAGCTATTATATTGTTATTCCTCATGTTGATACCGTACTCTTTCATGGTCAATTATTTAAGGACAAAAAAAAAAAAAACACGTAAAGCAAAAATAGAATAGGTTCAGAGAGGTGCAACAAAAAGTACTACAAGTTTGGAAAAAACTCTTCGTAATGAGCAATTAAAAAGGAGGGGAAAAGTTAACTAGTGAAGAGATGAATAAAAGATGACACAATATGACAGACTGTAATAAAGCGAACAAGAGAGGTCAGCCAGGAGCACCTCTGCAGCTATCTTTTCAAAGATGCTGTACTACACAGTGCTCCCAATGATATTAGAAGGAAATGCATTTAGAAGTGATGAGAGCAATATATAAAATGAGTTTACAGAAGTTACTCCAATGGCATGTATGCTGCATCTGTGGCCAATTCAGAATTTAATTCTATTCACTGGTTACCTGTTGTGGTTACCATTCACAGTGGAGAAGCAGAGTCACCCACAGCACAGTTCTTGATCAGCTCTCACGCAGTTACAGCTCTGCTGGCTGTCACAGCACAAACGCAGCAGCAGATGGTGCATGAAAATTGCCCTGCAGAAGCAGAGCAGTAAAGAGCAAGACTTGCAGGTTTGTGGAAATGTGACAAAAGTGTGACTCCTCTGTTTTTACCACCTTGCGGGCTCCACAAGCCTTCAAGTCCCTCACTGATTTAAAGTCTGTGAATGAGATAATCATTTGCTAAAGGGTTTTTGATGCTTTATTGGTCTGTTCTTCCTGAAGAGGAGCAACAAAAGGAATATTGCAAGTATGCTTTTGTCAAATCTAGCAGCAAACCTCAGAAGAGTCAAGGAATATTCGAGGAGCTAAAGTGATGAGATTGCTGGGTGCTATGTGGAAAGAACAGCAGCTACTGCAGAGTCCTTCCTGGAGACCTCAAATGAGGGTAAATGTGAGACACTGAAATGGGAGCCAAACTGATTAGCTGAACATTTAAAATGGAGAGCAGGGCCAGAACTGGCCAGGTGCTGATTAAATCACATCAGAAGCCAAACATGTGAGGGCCAAGTTCATAGGAAGAGGGGTATCACCCAACCCCAGAACCAACCACTGTGCTAGCACAGACTACACAGGACACAGGTTTGTGGTCTGCATTTTCTGTGAGGCTGTGGAATTGTAAGCCACATGTATGCAGCTCTGCATCCAAAAGTTCTCCTGTGCAGCTAGCATATCCTTTCCCACTATGCACCCGTATCTACCTCTCAGCCAAAGCACTGCAGGATTTAAAATAAATAAATAAATTTTGAAATAAGGCAAAGGAAAAAGTGACTGTTAGTAAAACTTCAGACAAATACATAAAAGCCAAGAAACGCAAATCTAACTGTCAGTACCTATTCTCTGCTTCTTCCCCAGAGGCTCACACCTTACCGTTACTGTAACTACTGTGCCCTAAAGGCCTGTGCACTGCAACCACAATTCCGCCTTTTTTAACAGATGCCTGCCCTCCATCACGTCAATTACCACATTACATCCTCTCACTGCTACTTTAAACACTTTCTATTCATAGTATTGAGAACGGGCCATTTCACAAGGAGGGCAATAGTAAGGCGGCCGTGTTCAGTCTGGAACGCACAAATTAGCTGTAAGCAGCTGTGTTCCTACTGTTAGCACTGCCAGCGTGACATTTTCCACCAAGGAGCTCAGGACTGCCAATGGCTTGAGAAGCAAGCCTGGTTGAGAGCTGGAATTCCATTTTCCTTCCCTCATGTACAGGCTGCCAGCATCCAGCAGGTTCTAAAAGGAGAATACACCTGAAGTATCAACTCATACATTTTTTTCAGCTCCCAAATGCTCCATCTGAGCCAGCCAGCACAGCACACCAGGAACAGATGCGAGGTGCCTCGGTACCTGACACAAAGCAGCCTCTGCCCGAGTTGCACGGCACTGTTAGGGGCATGCAGAGCTGTGGCCAGGCCAAGCCAGACAAGGTCACGTCACCGTGAGCTGCACCCCTAGGCCAGCCCTGATTTACCCAGACCTCAGCGTACTGGGAAACAGGACAGGAGGGGACTGCCCTGGCCATCCGGACCAGTCTCCTGCCACTGAGCAACCAAACTTTTCCTAACACACATATCAAACTACATCTTGGAAACCAGGTAAGTTCTAACTTGAGGAGGAGCTGGGCAGGGAGATGAAAGCATGGTAAGGTATGGCTAACTATGAGACTGAAGTCATTGCATCTGCTTCTAAGAAATATTTTTGTTCTATGCTACTAACAGTACATCTGAACTTGTTTTTGGGAAAAAAAAAAAAAAAATCTGTCTTTCAGCAGAGGCTGTTCAGCTCCAACACAGATAAGGTGCAAGGTGTAGTACAGCTTCATTCTGAACAAACACCAGCTGATTCCAGTCATTCACTCCTAGATAAAATATTCCAATATGTGAAGTGACAAAGAAGATTGAAAATCTTTTGCATTCTGATAACAGCGCGTGTCACGCATGGTTACGGAGGGCATTATTAACTCACAGTCATACACCCAGCAATAAAGATTTGAAGTTTTGCTACATGTGATATATAAATTCATAATTTTTCATATAAAAGAGTCATTAAAGGCATTTGCTATGGATTTTTGCTGACTATAATATTTTATACGACTTCTTATGCAGAGTGTGAAGGGTTTCTGCCAAATTGGTTCCTAATTGTACCCCATCAAATACAACAAATCCATCTATCAGTGATGTCTGCTACCATGTGATTTTCATTACACAAACCATTTTACATCAGACTTGTAGAAATTTCAACTGAAAGCAAGAATTCAGCTTCCTGTTTTGGGGCTTCTGGATTTGCCTGACATGCAAGCAGGCACTGATGGAACTATACAAATGGGGAAACCTCAGCCTGCAATGCTTTCTAGTAATGTTGAAAGCCTTCACACTTGTGTTAATCACAAAAAGAACAGCATTTAGAGGCACTGCCTAAACAAGTTAAACAATGCATGCTCTGTGCTGCTAGCAGTAAATATGCACTGGCTGCCATTTAAGAGACCCAGATGACAAAAAGAGATTATTCTTAAAACAATGCTTCCAAATTCACTCAGATAAAAGTTTATATCGCTATATTTCTAATCAAGAACTTAGGATGCAATTGGGAGTACACAGCACAGTAGGTTTGTCCTACAAAAACTTATACCAGGAAAGCAGTTGCAATCGTATTTTGAGCAGAGATTGTGAAAGAGGAAAAACAAAGAGCAAAATATAGACAATAATTGCTAATGTCAGTCCATTCAGACAGTATTATCTTTTATCTGCAGACTGTCTGTAATGTTCACTGTAATGACTCGGTAGGCAAGGCAACAAGCAACATCCTTTCCTGCTTGGTTCTTAGTTAAACGGTAGCCCTTCCTACATACCACATCACTTGTTCATACTCCTGTTGATATCAAGTGTGCTACGCTGCCAAGCATGCTAAAGAATTCAGCATCTGTTACATATCTTTTCCCTGTGTAGGGTAAACAGTATGTATTTATCAAGAACCCCATCTCTGCTGATTAACAACCCCGTTTCTCTCTCTCTTCCCCATTTGCAATTCTCCTCCATAAAATTTTTGTCTGGGCTAAGTCTCTGCCTGCACATGCACCATATGGCACAATGATACAAATGAGATGAGACTAAGTTAATTGGTCATATTAGAGCACATGAAACAGATTTTTAAGTCTGATTATGAGCATTTTTGCACTTATGAAGAACACAGAGGCATTGCCTGAACAATGGGGTAATAGTCTCTTGCATATGTAAGCTGTTTGCCCACAGAAAAGTGGATATTTTCCTTTGCAAGCTCACCCATCCCACCTGCCAGTTCCTTTCATGAACTGGAGATGAAAAAGAACTGTAGACTTCACTTCTGTGTTTGCTCTACGAAAACATATTTGTAACACTGGAGCGCACATAGCTGTGATCATATACAGCAGTTTCTAGGGCTCAGAGAGTAAATGCAGGTGGTTCCCAAGCAAAGAAATGTAAATCTTGAGTCCAGCAAGCACATTACATTAAGTTTACGTGCAAAGATACTAGAATGAGGCTGAGGGACACTGCAAACAAGTGCTTTTCTCTGCTTCTCCTTCTATTTTTTTCAAACCACTTGAGTACCTTGGGATATAGGGGTACACACAAGGCCCACAAGCAGCACTCATGCAGTTTTACTGTCTGTTAAGTCTAGTCCTCTGCCCAAATTGAGCTGAGCGTTTCCAGTAATGAAATCTGAGTAGAGAGAAGTCTGTCACTTCATAATACAGCTTCCAAACCACAGCAGTACTAACAAGATATTTTAGATGAGAAGATTTTATACCATTGAATGTACAAAAAGCAAATCTGAAGTACTTTTCTAGACAAAGAAAAAAAATCGTAAGAACCCTAATGATACACTAATAAATAAGAGAAATATAATCCTCCTCTTGAGCATGGACATAAATCAGATGCTGGTGTGCTCCCTGCTGCTTATGTGTGGTGTTGCTCATCACTACCATAATTTATACTGAAAAAAAAAAAAAAAAAAAAAGCCTGATTTCAGCACAAGCTCAAAGCTGAATACTACCATCACAAACAACACATTTTCCATTAAAGTCACTGAGCAACCAGGATTTGTGAGAGAACATGACCAAATCCACTTTAGGAGAAAACAAACTTCATGATTTGCTAACTCAAGTATTTCTAAACCTTCTTATATTAAATCTCACAAAGCAGTTTCTCCTTTGTAATCACCTTCCCCCAACCACCACCCTACTGGAAAGGGTACAAGAGGGAGAAGGCCTGCAGCCCCACAAAGCAGAAGCCAGCCCACATCAGCGCACGCTACAAGCTGTCCCCACCTCATCGGGCTGGCGACCCTGCTGCGTGGGACACAAGCACACACACAAAACTTGGTGGCACCTGGGGGCGTTGTGCTGGGCCAACACACATCAAGGACCTTGAGGTGGCAGAGAACACAGCCCTGCACTGCTGCAAGGCTGCGTGACTTGGTGGCAGGTCTGTCCCTTCCAGCACCGCCTGATGCGGTGCCCGCAGGTATCCACAAAGGGCATGTGGTCCTTAGCAGGACTCTGTGCTGGGGTCTCCTGAGGACAGTCTTTCCAGGCAGGTGTTGTCCTCCAAAAAGAAAACAAGCTTTTTCTGCATATAATGGATCATTACAAAGAAAAAGAGCACCATGGCAGGCCCTAAGAAATGCAGTCTGCTTTCAGCTAAGTTGTTCTCTTGGCCACAAGGGTTATGCCTTTCCCAGTTAGAAAACCAAAACAAACAACATGAGATGGCTGGGCAATCCAGCTGTAAATGGAGAAATCAAAACAAAATGAAGATTAAAAAAAAAAAATAGTTTGCCATTTCAAATCATTATGAAGAGAAGGATTTGGGGGTAAAGAGCTGCCGAGCTTGGTACTACAAGACAAGACACTGCCTTCATTCTGGGCACGGGGACAGAGACCACGCGTACGCCCCACACAAACACAGAGCACCGCATCAAAGGCGCACCTGACTCCACCATCCATTTTTCCACCTAATGGGAATAACCTGGAGGACCCCAAACACTGCCTAACAGCTTGGATCAAAGGGGACGAAAATGTTCGCTGTACTCCAGCTGAATTGGAGTTTGCTGTACAAGAAGATAAAAGAATATTTGTTTTTCCTCATTATACGAAGCGTTTTCAACAAAATAATTAACTGTAGCATAACAGAAGGCTTCACTGGATAAGAATTTTTAAAGCACATATTGAAATGTGACTATTCCATTGAAAATGAATTTGAAAGGTCGTGTAGGAATATGAAAAAAAGATGAGATTTTAGAACTTTATTTTTTTAATATTTTCAATCCTCTTAAAAGCATAACCATCAAAGCAAATAAAAGTTTAATAAGTAAAAAAAAAAATTAAATGAAAAACCATGATTAACTTATTAGGACCCATTAAGTGTATAATTACAAGGATTCTATTACATTAAGATACCAATTTCTTTAAAGCCAGAAATAATACCTGCTGAAACTTTAATTATTTAAATGAGAAGAGAAAGAGGCATGTTATCTTCTCTGACAAAGATTAAAATCAATTTAATTGCTTCTCTGCTGCATTGACATGATTCTTGCTGTGAGTCAAGCAACCAAAAAGGGAAATTAATACTGCAGCTGTTAATCAAGTGATATTTGTGTGCTCCATCTTATTATAGCAGAAGAAAGAATAACTGCTACTTTGGAGAGTTTGTCCACACTATATTTCACAGAAATCTTTTTTGCTTCAAAGAGCACCTTTACTTAATTTGAGTTGCAGGCATCTCCAGGTGATGTGCAGCCTGAGAAAATTGTATGTTACATTGTTTGATCCCCTTGCAAAAATTGTTCTGCCAAGAATAAGGTTTGTTTCAAATTAAATTCACCCTTGGGTATCTGAGTCGCTACTATGAAATTACTAAGTCACACAAAAACGGAATAAAAATACAGCTGGAGGGGAGGTGCCTAGAAGTCAAAATATATTTTCAAGGAAGAAAGCAGGTCAAAAAATCAACAATTTCAGTAAAATTAAAACATGCATTGGAAAACATGTAACAGCTGAGCATACAGCACAACCCATGGCTTCTATCTGCTGATTTAAAAATGTTTATCCTTGCAGTGCCTTTGTTAAACCTCTGCACCAAGTGAATATTCAGCATCATCTACAGTCGACAAATTAATGCATCTGATTGTAAGAAAAATGGTATTGTGAAATATTTATGAGTTCTGAAATACAAACCCATGTGGTGCCTCATCATCTCTTATCAGCCCTTGTTAACTTTACAGATGATGAGAAGCACCAGAATAACTGAGGTTGTCAAAACTAATAGATCTCAGAGGCTCGGCACCAGCACAGTTCAGTTCCATCTACAGTCCATTGCTGAGAAGTTTTAACTCCTTCGCTTCTCTTCATTGAGCATGAATCAATTCCATTACCTGGGCTGCTATTTACTGTCGATAGCACCGGGTGCCCCAGACACTGCCCTAGACATTTCAGGAAGTGGCACTATGGGAAAGAAGCTGTGTTAATAAAGTGGCAGACAAATATCAAGTAGCGTGCTTTAAATAGGACCCAACATTCAGTTGGGATCTTGTTGGAAACCCTAGGATCCAAGGTGAGAAAAATTCAGGTAAACTCCTTGGAAAGGTGGCTTCCTTGGTACAGTGTGTATTTGCTAACAGTACTAGAATTGTTTGTAACATATTTGTGCGCTTAATGCACTAGCAAGTGTTACACAGCTAGTCACTGGATTGAATAAGCATTTTTAAACACAAAACTGCTTTGAGTTAGGTTTATTTCAACGAATCCATGAACATAAAGAGCCAAAAGCTTCTTTCCCTTCTAAATGAGATAGGCAGTTTTGGTTTTAACCTAGTGCCTTAAACGAGACCCTCTCTGCAGCTGACTGGGGCACTATCCAGAATGCCAGAGTGTCCAGCTTGGCCAAAAGTGGCTGTAACAGAGCCCAAATGTTGATTTGGGTATGCGTATATATATGACTTTATTTTGAACATGTAGATCTACTAAACATAAAACTGTTTGCAAGACTACTGGAGACCTTGCAAAGTCACATAGCTTCGCAGGAGCAGCAGGCTGGCAGAGTAACATGCAGGGAGCGGTGTGTCAACAGCCACAGGAGACAATGCAAGCCAGAGTATGAGGCGGGCACGCTCAGCAACTGAAAAGCAGGGCCATGGAGAAGAGGTCAAGAAACCTCAGCCCAGGAGCAAAGCCCAGGATTCAACAGCAGTCTGTGATCAGCATCAAAGTTTTCCCTGGCCTGCATTGTAACAGGGGAGTGGAGGTCCAACCGCATGTGCCTCAGAGTGGGAGGCAAGAACATGAGTGAGAGCTGCAGTGAACACACAGAGGAAGGTAATTCTGTCATGGAGGGGCCATAAGAGTAACAGCCAGGTTTTGCATGTATGTACACACGTGCCCGCAGGCTGGTAATGAGGCATTGGCCAGACACAGCGGGAGCTTGGAACAAGCCACAGCACCATCAGAGTAAAGTTTCTCACTCGCCTGACACAACAAACAAATACATCCAACAATAACATCCTCTGGGGTGCGCAGAAGATAAAACCAAAGAGGGTTAGAGAAGGAGTCTGATAGAATGAGTCCAATTTTATTTTCTGCAAAGTGTGACACAGCAAGCTTCACTTGCTTTGATACCTGTCAGAGAGTCTTTGTCACCAAGAGACAGTCTGTCCATTTCCAAGGGGAAAGTGGGATTGACATTAGTGATTGCTTCTCATAAGAGTCCTAAATGCAACCCTACATATCTCTAGGAATAAACAGAAGTGATCCATCTTGTTCGACATGGATAACGTTACGTTCTCTTTCTTCTTTTGCTCACATCTTGTCTATCATACCTCCAGCGCTTCAGCATCAGTGGGGCTCCACAGGAGTAAAGGCTCTTGGTGCACGCCACAAAAGCCACATGTGTTTCGCAGCAGCTTTCTTCCTACCTGCACGGTTACCCCTCAGTCAGTCAGACTGCCGTTACCATTTATAGGGATTGGCATGCAAGGGGTTTGTGGCCAACCATCTTGCTAGACTCAGCAACTGACTAAAAACAAAGCAAACAAATAAGTAAAAAACACAAACACCAGCCAGAGAAAAATGACCAAGAGCCACAAAATAATTTTACATATTTCAGTACTATATTTTTTCCTGAAACATTAAAGAAAATGCCCAGAGTTATCAGGTATACACCACCCAGCAATTTCTGCTCAGTCTGGTGCTCACCTTCAGCAGAGGTTTAGCTGCCACAAGCTGCTTTCTACACTCCTCAAGGCATGGGTGCTCAGCTCTGGAGGAGCAGAGGAGGGGGGAAAAAGTAGAAGATTATTATGGGGCAGGGAAATCTTGTTGGGAGAGGGATAACAAGATAAAAGCCTCCTGGATCTGAGATACCCGTCTGAATCTTTCACAGGAGAACAGCATAAAAGGATATTGCCCTTCAGCAGCTTGTACAAAACAGGCTGGAAACCATGATCCACTTCACAGCACTGCCTTCCCAAAAAGCCATCCACGTGCACCCTAGAGAGCAATGCATTTGGAGTACCCAGCTTCCCTTCACCAGCTGTAGCACCAGCTGACAGCCAAGAGAGGCAACCTAAGTAGAACTGAATGATGCTTCACATGTAAGTCATAGACTTCCTTGCAAAATGCTAAGCCTCAGTTCTTCATGCTGCTTAGGTCCAATGCAGATCCAAATGTATTTAAAGGATCTGGAGAAGGACAGAGGAGAAAAGCATTTTTGCAGTTTCAAAGGATGACAAAGATACTGGAAGAAGTATTCTTTCATAGAAACCTTCCAAATAAAAGCAGTTCTTGTTATTGATTTCAAATGAAAAGAACAAAGGCGATGCAGGCCATTCTATTGAACCTAAAAATGTTTTCAACATGTATTTTGACACATTATTGTGGGAGCTTTTCCAACAGACATCTTTCTTTCCTGAGTACTTCACCTGCTTTGTCAAAAGGCAGGTATACATGACTTGCTGTTATCAACTATAGGACTTACAAACTATTCCACCCCTCTCAGTAACAAGAATTCCCATTGGATTTTTGTAATTTCATTCCTCTCTTTCTGGAGGTGGAGGAAATGTTGTCTAACTGCTCAGCACAGTGCACAGCTGAACCTTTAATGCTCACAATACTCTATAGCCAAAATCGAGCTCCTGCCATGTGTTGTGATGTTTGTGGTAGGGACCAGTGGTGGGAATATAAAGAGAAATAAAAACTGATTTGATTTTGATTGTGAGCATAATTTTATTGAAGGGAAACAATTCAAAAACCAAAGCTAACAATATCTGGTTTTTCTTGAGCCAAAGCAGGTTTGGTGAAGGTTTCTTCATTTTCTTCCCTACCATGTATTAGTTTCTGACATGGAAAGTGCTATTAAAGAACACACCAATGCACTGGTATGGAGAGAGGGTCTGTGCTGTAAGGGCAAGCACGTGCGAGAGCTACTGCTTGCCATTCTGATGTGCTGAGAATAGAGTTGGTATTTTTATAATTCTGCACCAAACACCAAGGATCTAGACAGACAGACAATTTTTATTCTGGACACAACCAGTCAGAATAGAAATAGAGATTAAGCATATTTTGTAATCAGTATTTTGGCCTCAACAGTCTTTTCTCAGCAAACAACACTTTATAAAATTAAAAATGGTATGTTCAAAATAAGTTCCCAGTCCTGCATAGCCTGCCAGGAAACAAAAGGGCATTAAGAATCTTATCTGGGTTCCAGTATCGGAAGTTTTATTCAGTCATCCATTCTCCCTTCTTTCCTGAAGTCTTCTTTCAACACTAGTAATTTGCAACTAGGCTGGCAGAAAAAGGGGGAAAGGAGGAAGGGAAGGGTGTTCCCACATCTTTCAACACTAGTAGTTTTTACATTCTGACAGTATGGGAACATAACCAGAGGCTTAGCACGCATCACTCAACAAACAGTTATCATCAGGGACACAGGAAAAACACAAAAAGGAAAAATACGAAGATTAGTGGCACAACTTAGAGATTTGGGAACTAGGAAATCCCGTATTTCAGATGCCTAACAGGATTCTACACTAATGGTTCTACAAGGATGCTTGCAATGATTAATTCATGCTTACTTCTATATTGCTGACATTTGCAGCAGGTTAACCTCTGTGCCTCAATTTTAACTTCTGCATATTACAGCTTATAGTTACCTACAAATGATAGGCTGGGAATTAGTTAATATTTTTAAATAGACCTAGGGTCAGGGTTTTTCTTTTTGCCTTTTTTTTTTTTTTTTTTAAATGATACCCATGTGTGTATGAAGAAAATGCACCTTGGTTTGTATCTGATACATTTTGCACAAGGAAAAAGAAAAATAATGAAAAAGAAATCTTTGAAGATAGATAGCAACTGTGGAAAACATACACAGCAAGATCAGAAACCTACAAATGCTGAGGATTTATTAAAAGAATGACTACAACTATTATTATTCTAAGACCTGACAACCCTTAGATACAGCTATGCAAACAGGTTCCACCTGGGAGCTTAAGTGTGGATTTACAGCACATTTACTGCTTTGTAGTGTCTGCCCACATGCATGCTTTTATTGTGCAGTAAATACAAGGCAGCTTGGATAACATTCATTGTCCAGATAACGTAAATTCAACTATATCTGAATCTCAGAATATTATCATTAAAAACACATGCATAGGAGGTAATAACAATAGCTGGTCTTGTATGATACCAGCAAGCAAACCTGAAATGAAATTCAATATAACATAATGTAAACCAATGCAAGATGATGTGAGAATGGCCTTTGCACAGGTCTATGCATTGAACAGGCATTTAAATCTTATTATGTCTAGTTACATTGCACTATTTGGGCACATTTCTAGGTAGCTATAAAGAAACACTACGCCTAGTAATGCTAATTCTCCATGCGTAGCAGACGGTTTCACCATAGTGAAAATGTGCACTTCAAAGCCAGACCCTGTGTAGGAAAGGTAATGATGGAAACAGTGGATTCCAGTTTCAAAGAAATACAGCTCAGTTACAATTTAAAAGAAAAAAAAAAAAAAAATAGATGCAGTACAGGCAGAGAATGGAGAATGTAGCACTGTTTTACTGAAACTTTTGTAACAAGTAGTAAAGCCAGAAACCAGACATTGAGGCTTTCTTTACATTTTCTGTGTAGGAGCAAGCAGATGCACAGAATATGGCTAAGATGTGGAGACACAACCAACTAAAAGCTACTTTAAAGGCCTGTGGTATCATATAGAGGAACTGCCAATCCTAAAGAAAAGCTCAGCAAAAACATGAAAAGTAGCAATACCACCCCATAATTCAGTGAAGGAAACAAACACCTCAGACAGCCCAGCCACATCAAGTTCTGGCTTCTGCCACCACAGAAACACTTTGTCTCAGAGTAGACAGGTCAAGTTTGTTTCTAAGAGATTTCTCCATAGGAAAAGAATCTGCCAGTTTTCATGTTAGAAAATAGGGGGTAAATGTGCATAACTGAGGCAAATTTGCCCATTCCACCTCCCTGCAAGCACAAGGTTTTAGTGCCCCTTTATTATAAAACTCTTTAGGTAGAAAAATTGGCTTGGCAAACATCTCACTAGCTGCTGTGAATTTATCTGCTTTGACAGCAGGATGATTGAGGAGAAGCAGGGCCAACATTTTACATTTGATATCGAGAGTTCAAAAGGAATTAAATGAACGTGAGTTTTTTTTTGTGGGGGGATTTTTCCCTCAAGTATCTTCAAAGAGACTGGCAAAAGACATCACTGCTTACTCCAGCCATGTCTTCTGGCCTGGAGGAAGCCCGCTCACGCGCAGAATTACCCCTGCACCGTGCTGAAGGGAGCAGGGCTGCACCAGGGCCTACCACAGGCAAAGCTGGCAGAGGAGCCAGGGCCTCTCGTCCTGCCAGCAACAGGCCGCAAACGCTCCTTGCTGCCTGCAGCGCTTTGTGCTGGCTACGTCACACAGCCAGTAAGAGTTCAGTGGGGGCTTTAGTACTTGCAGAAGTTTATTAAAATTTTGCTATGATTACACCCACATAGGTTCTGTGTGAGATGTTTAAAAGTTTCCACACTCCCTATAGGGATGTAACAGCCAAACTGTACCAGCGCCTTCAGCATCCCACTTACCAGGATCTCTTACCCACTCTTTCATCCTCAGATCAAAAACCATACTGAAGACATGCTAAAAGTTTTTCCACCTGTCTTTCATAGGAAATGACACGTTCTGAGAAAGTTTTGGTTTCAACAAAATTGCCGCATTTTGACATTTGCTTTGTGAAAAAAATTCCAGACTAGTTCTGTGAATATTAAATCTGTTGTACAGAAATAAACATTTACAGTAACTGGATAATAAATTTGGAAAGGGTTAATTACAGCTAAACACATAAAACATGTCTATAATTGTATATTAAAGTTATATGCAGCAGCTGGTTTTCCATCACTACAGCTATGTAACGGCGTTTGCAAAATGAGATGAGAGAGGGCAACATCTTTAGACTGTACTTAACTATTTACTTTGGTCACTTGCTTGCATCTGGTGCAGACCACATGTACTCAAAACAGAACATCACCGCTTTTCATGGGCCTTTGACATGTAAAATGCACATGTCAATTCTGCCTCCTTTCTTCCTGAAGGGCAGTGAATCCAGAATAAAAAGCACTTCCTCAGAGAGCTACCATGGCTCAACAGTGAACAAGCCTGAAAAGTCTTTGGTAGCAGCTTATGGCAGGATAGGGAAAAGGTAGTGAATTGTTTGAGTCCTAATCTGCACTCTGTGCCTGAAAGCAAAACAGCTGGCAGCATCATTGGGTTTACCACAAGCAGGGCTGTCACTGCAGCCAGCCACAACAGCTCAGCGCGAACACATACGCGGGTATTTCATTGCAGACCCTCCCCAGCCAGGCTGAATGCAGACATATCTACCCTGGTAACTTAATGCACTCACAAGAGAAGAGCTGCCAGAAGGAATGATGCCAAGGACTTGCCATTGCAGCAGCACAAAGAGGAAATGAAGAAGTAAAAAAATATAAATAAATAAAAGTTAAAATCCACAAACAAAGAAAATGTATGCAACTTTTAAGGTCTGATCTAGTTTCCAGCAAAATAGAAATCACTGAACCAACAAAACCTTGGATGAATAACAGCAGAATAAAAACTCAAACCACAGATATTCTGATCACATTTGCACTAACCCAAGCATCTCATTGGTATCCTCTGAGGCAGGACTTGCCCTTTTCCCATCAAATGCTTAGTTAAAATTTAGAAACGATCAATAAGTCTTCCAAAGTAGATATCATTTTCTGTATGTGTCAAGAGTTTCCTCAATCCTTTGTGTTCTACACAGGGGTTTTCTCCATCCACTACACAGAGGCTAAGCCCTCATTACGCTAAAAGGAATTAAGAAAAGCTAAAAGCGTCCAGAACATGGAGTAGCCTGTTTCTATCACATTAATGCCTTTCACACGTTTTAACATTTACAAAGCTGGTTGTGTATACACAAACACACACACTACATATACAGCCAGAACAGATATGCACATTGCACAGTCAAATGCAATAAAGTGAATTTGATATTGCTAGCTAGTGGCTACTGAAATTCTTTGATAATACTACAGAAAAGTTTGAAAGTAGCCAAGGAAAATATTTGATCCTGTGCAAAAAATTAAACTTAATATTGCACAAGCAAACCTCATTGAAGTTTTATCACATTTTGCCCTTGCTGTATACTCTTGGCTTCAGCAGCTGCTACATGAAATACAACTGTCACTACAGTGAATAAATAAGTAAGTAGTGCTATAATGCAGCTGCCCTCAAAAACGGCATTAGTATAAAGCCTTTAGTGGTAACCACCAGCCAAACCAGAAATGCATTCTGCCTTTATAAAGATGTGCTTTCTTGTCATCAAACATCTCAGTTCATAGTCTATAAAGTGTATGTACCAGAGCTTACCATTGATTTTTCTCCTCCTTCAGAGAACACAGAAATGAGCAAGTATCTTGCCCACTACTGATTCTGGTTTCCACTCTGTAAGGCACTTCTAATGCAAAACATGAACCATTCAGGTCCCCTGTACCCCAGGGCACTTCTCCAGGACTACTGAAAAAGTTTCTCTCATCTTGCCCCGTAACCAGCACCATCACAAGCCCTCTTCCCCCTTTCATGTGCTGTAGCACAAATGTGGGTCCCAGAACAACACAAGTGGGTAAAGGGACCAGGCAAAACCAACTCCCTCACCTACATCAGTCTGCAGATTTCACCTACAAAAATGGACAGCATTGTAACATACATTTTTGGGCAATATGAATGAAAACATTTGCAGGCAAATGATTTTTATTATGGTTTTAAGTTGAATAGCTTGTACTTATTCTGGTTTAAATATTTCTTTTTCATTCTCCTGTGGAGTCTCATTTAAATACAAACACAATTTTTCAAGCCAAGTTATTTCCTTGGTAGACAAGCTCTTTTCATAGAAATGAAAGACGAGTCTTTTATAAGGTCAGCCTCGGTGAACTTGCCCAGATAGAGAAGAAAATATTAAAAAGGAACTGCTCTGTATTCTAGAGAAAAATAATGTATATATAAAAAAGAAAAAAATCAGACAAGCAAGAGCCAGGTGGGAAGTCTTGCTATCTACCCATTCAGCACTTCTGAAGACAAATCAATTTAGTCATCTGCAAGCTTGGCCATAAGCTCCCTGCAGGAGTTACAGCTCATGCATACACAAGCCCCAAAGAGTTTTGTTCACAAAGTTTAATCGCATGGCAGAAAATAACATCAGTTTTACTGTATATGCTAGCTCAAGTTATGAGATAACATCACACTTCTGAAAAGGTAAAAGAACCAGGTAGCATGCTGGATTTCCTGGGAAGGTGACAGAAATCATTTAAAATGTTCAATTCAGCAGTTATTCTTGCTGTTATTGAAGATATTCTCATAAAGAGTGAAAACCTAAGGCAGTTACAAAGGAAGGAATGTAAGTTTACAGAAGTCTAAGTATTAAAGACAGGAGCAGGACAATAGTATCAAATATGAAATGCAGATGAATCCATTAGGACTTCCTCCTTTCCCCACTGCAAGGATGTTGAGAATAAATTCTGGGGTGGGTTTTTGTTTTTCGTTCCTTTGTTTTTGTCTTGACTTCCAGGTCAACGCATCCAGGTTTTCGAAGACCAGTGGGAATAATACATAGCAGAGGGAAGTGCCAGAATGGCAGAAAGCCCTGCTTCCATTTTGGATGGCTCCTGAAGTAGCTGACTGTTAAGTTAAACATATCTAATGACCTCCTTCATGGCGATATCACACTCCAATATTCTCATTAGCTTAAAATCATCACTATATCTAGAATATGGAAATACCTTTGTTTTCTGAAAGGAACTCTCTTTCTTTTTTCTTCTCCTCTTCCCTTTGGCACTGCTGGGTTTTGTTTCTCCCTCTCACAAATTGTAGTTTTAGTTTTATGCAAGAATGTGCCAAGTGCATCTGGTGCCTTGTTTTTTTTTGTTTTGTTTTGTTTTTATAAGTACTTGATTTGTTTGTGACTCCGTACTACTTCAGTTTCAATATTTGCTCTTTTACTTTGTATTCTACTAAAAGAATGAGAAACAAAAGCAACAATCTCAAATGCTGCAGAACATACAGGAAAAGATCATTTGTCTCAAATACAGCTTCTTTTTCCTCTATAATGGTATTTCAGCTTCATCACCCTTACAACTAAGCAGCACAATTTACACTTGATATAGTTTTTTGATACTTTTGCAATAGTATGCAAGTGTCACAGATAGATCTTGGATTGTGATGCTGACTCATAACCGCACAGAACATCTCTCCTCCCCTCTGTTAAAGACTGTTATATTGTAGAAGGAAGCAAGGAGGAAAGCCAGCACCTCCCAGTGGCTCAGGACAGCCTGGCCCAAACAAGGAGCGCTGCATTTCCACCTCACTTGTCTTTTCTCTCAGTCATTTTTCCCTCCTTGGCCTCTTCGCAAGTGTTTGAAAAGCAACTGAAGCCCAACTAATCTTTGATTTGAATTTCAAACCCATTATGTTTTCAATTTGTCCTTTCCAAAATGGGTCTCAAATCAGAAACAAGAAAGCACAAGCAAATTACTATCCTGTGTGGTAAGTACCAAAGTGTGCATAGGGCACCCATCTCGCCCCACTGACAGGAGGCTGAGGGAGGAATTCAGAGCTCCAAACACCAGGGTGAATTCAACCTCGTCCAACCCATTTTTAAGCATGCAGCCTGATTTTTGAGAACAGCTGAGCTTGCAGCTCTCATGGCTGAAGAAGCGGCACCATACACTCAAGGCCACATGCTTAGCTGCCCAGTTCCATGCTACTATTTTTGAAAGCTGTATTATAGATCTGCTTATTTTGACTCTTTATTTTGCTTTTACCACTGTCCTCATTACCAAGTTTCAAGAACTTCCAGATGTACACATTAACAGCCCTGGCAGATTTCCTAGAGGGAAAAAAATAATAATAATAATAAACACCACCTCATCTTTGAGTTGTGTTTGGCAACACCCAACTTTCATGAGTGAACATCTACGTTGTCTGTCACAAACACAGAGAGCCATGTTGGGCCCAAACTCACTGTCGTTCCCCCAGAGAGAATTATAGAAATGAAAAAAGAAAATCAAAAGGCTTTGTAATTCCTCTGTGACACACTGAGCTTGTAAAACTAAACCCATTTTATTTCATCATATTCAAATCCCTATAGTTCCAGTGAAATTTAATTATATCTTCACTTTGCATAATTAAACAGCCATTGCATAGCTTTCTAAAGCATATAAAATGACTGATGAGTGTAGTAGAAAAATTTTCAGAAGTACTAAGTGGTTTAGGAGGTTACAGATATGTCTAGACATAGCTAACATGCACAAAAAAAAAGAACCATTTTGTTTGCCCAACATGATGAAGTAAATCTCCTCATATGCCATGTTTTTGCAGCTTGCCTATTGCAGGTATTTTATCTACCCAATTTATTGCTAGCTTAAGTAATTGCATCATGCAGAACAGATACATCCAAAGTCCTGCCAGTTATCAGATGGGACTCACAATCTCAGTCACAATGGAGTTCTTGAAAGGTTCAGTGACGTGGTAGTGATGGTACCATCAGCTAAATCCTTAGCACCAAGTCATTCTGGTACCTGGAGTGAGAACCAATATTTTTCACCACACACATTAAGCACAGAAAGCTTCACATAATCTGACTATCTCATTTTGTATGCCATGAAAGACAACATAAATTCACCATATTTTAGTAGGTTTTCTATGCCACGTCCGTCACTGTGGTATCCAAGTCAGCCTTCGTTGAGACATTCCTCTTAGAGAAGAGGTGCTAATGAATTGTGATACCTCTGACAGCAGAGCATAAAACCTTTTTCTGACTTTTTCCTTTATTAGAAAACTGATATTTTGTAAGCAGCTAGAATACAATTCCAACATGCCCTTTGAAGGAATCTCTCTCTTTGTTTTCTCTCTCATTCCCTTCTCTTTTCAAAGAGATTTCCTTTGCTGATAGAACTATTTCTGAAGCTAAAGAATACACGTTCCAAAAACTCCTTTTTTAAACAGCAGCATAGGTGATAGAGGCTTTTCAGTCACTGTGCTGAACATGGAATGTAATTACCAATAGCCTGCTTTGAGAATGTATTCTATGTCTCACATCTGGGTGAAGAACCACGTGGTTTTTACCTTTTTTCCTAGATGCTCTACAGAAACTTATGTGCACACAAAATGCTACCATTTCATATGTGAAGTTACTCAGATAAAATGACCAAGGGTAACATAAGTCAACTTACTTATAGCAAACATTTTGCTTTTCTTTTACTTCACTCTTATTATATTAAACCAGTGGGCTATAAGGGAAGAAACCATTTCTGTGAACAATACATAACCTATGAATGTACTAGCAAGAAAATGGGGAAAATATTAGCTAGGACTTCCGAGAAATAGATCGTGCTGAAATTCAGGTGGTGAAACAGGTATTTTACCTTGTTTTGCATGTTTGTATTCATTTACATTTCTAATACAGAAAGTAAAGACTAAAAAGAAAAAATACAGATGAAGTAATATTATATATGGGCAAAAACATGGAAGTATAAAGAATGTAGATGTATGGCATATGTGAAACTCCTCAGATGATTAGACAAAAATCAGAGCAACATTCTCTGTTTTAGTCTCTAGTCACAAGATGGATGGCTTTTTCATATCTTTTGGAAGGGTTGGAGTATTCCTTTTTCTTGACAGACTATTACCACACTCCCTAGACGAAACATTTTTTTCCTCAACTTCTATTACTTGCTTTCCAAAAGCACTCCTTAGCGTGGCTCAGTTGCTAGCATCTGCTCTCAGAGCACACAGACCTGATCACAGCATTTCAGTGATTTAACATTTGCAGATGTACACCTGTAGCCAACAGACACGCATATGGAAACTAAAGTTTATAAGTGTACATGTGAGTGGAATACCTATACAGGAGGGATCTTGACTGAAGAAAAACAACCTTGAAAGTCCATCAGATTGCATCAACTAAAAATGAGTTATGGTTCATGACAGACTCAAGGAAAACAGGAAAAGAAAAGGTTTTGGAACACAGAAGGATGAAAATCTGAAACCACATATTATAAAAAAAAAAACATAAGTGAGATCATCAGGCTTGAACCACAGCACAGTAACAAAGATCGCCTCTACTCAGGCCCTAGGCCAAGACACATTTTGGTAAGAAGATACCAGAAGCCAACACAGAACAAAGTAGAAATTACTGGAAAACCACTGTCCAACAAACAACTGAAATACATGAACATAAAACTGAATTTAAAAAATGTGACCTACTTTTTCTTAGGAGACTCTAGCATGAGGAGCTGCAACTCTACAAACATCTTGAGTCTTTACAGACCCACTCAGCTGGACCATTCCTAAATGACTCTCCTGACAGCTGGTGCCAGTAGGACTGGTGCCCTGAGCACACAGCTGCAGCAGTTTAGCAGGTTTGCCACATCCACCTGCCTCTTACCACCACCAGTGAGAGGCTGCTACCTTTGCAGCAGGATCAGAGCAGAGTTCATAAGCCAATGCCTTACATGCCCCACCTCAGATCCTGTGTTCTAGTGCAAATCTGCCTTTTGCATCCATTTCAACTACATCAGCTCTCACTGGACCAGCTGAGGCACAAGTATATTCTTCTTCTGTGCACAAAGCAAACAACCAGAGACAGCAATGCCTTAAACTGCTGCTGCCACAGTGTCAAAAGTGTTGTATACAGGGAAATAGATCAAGTGTCTAAGCAGCTTGGCACCAGGTTTGCTTCCCACATTCATGCTTTTTGTTATGCCCTCTGCTAGCATGATATGCCACCGGGTGCGGGGAGGTGGTGTCCAGTCATGCCTGGTGAATGATGTCTTGCTGGGCTTTGTCTGCCTTGCCGGTACAGTAGGTGATATTGCAATCTACAAAGGCATTTGTCATGTGGATTCCTTTTACTGGAGTACAATGCCAGTTTGTGCAGATGGAAAAAGAAAATAGGGGAAGAAGTGCAGCTACCTGCTCTAGCGCTCTCAGACTAACTCTTGGAAACAAAACTGTAGCACTCACTGCAAGTGTCTTCACTAGAAAAGCAGCAATAAACACAAAGGATTCAAAAAACAATCCTCACAAATGCACATTGATTTTCAATAAAGCCATTTGCACATTTGTTTCCTTGGACTCCAGGTTGACTGCCACCACTGATTCACAGACAAGATATCTCTATATAATACTATTACTATTATTATTTTGTAAGCATTAAGAATTTTTTTAAGCTTTTTTTCCTGCTTCCAGCAGTGAGGAAAATAATATGAAGGCAAAAAAGAAGAGAAGAATGCCATTTGATTTGCTTTTCTTTCCAAATAGAACTGCCTGGAAAGCTGAAAGAAAACATAACCTTACCAGATAAGGAGGCATTTGTTTTGAAACAGCAACACAGATCATATTGGCTTTTCACCAGAAATGTTGCTAACAGACCCAGCACAGGAAATTAAGAATGGGCAGCTCTAGGAAAGCTTTTTATGATTCACATTCTAGATGAGTGGCAATTTTTTCTTCCTCTCTCAGCACCTTGTGCTACAAAACATCCACATACTAGGAGGCTGCCATGCAATACCAAGAGGTCATGTGAAGAAATTAAAGTAATACAACCAGGTCACCCTAGTGACAGCAGACCTGCTTCAGTAGCGCTTTAATTTGGCTAACAAGCAGGATAGCCACTGAAGTAGCAATTGGTGAAAATGTACTAATAAAAACTGGGCAGAGAAGTGAGGAACACCTGTTTGGTGATGCTGGACACTTCACACACGTGCACCTGGAAATACAGAAAGAGAAAACCTTACAACAAACCCCTTGGCTATTTTTCATCCACACATCGTACCTATGGGATCTGATTTCACTTTCCAAATAGATGTAACTACAGCTGCTTCACTCGCAAACTGTCTCCTAACACTGCTGATGAATAGCCCTACATTTATCACACGGGGACATTGATCAGAAAGGAATCTGCCTTCTGCTCCAAATTTCAGTAGAAGAGCCTGAAACCACGAAACACCACAGACAACCACGGATTCATCTGGGAATAATGACATGGTCGTTATGACTCCTAAAGAGTTTTCAGACCCTGTCAAAACAAAAAGTGAGCATGTGTGCAGAATGGTTAACAGCAACCAAGGGGGTTTACACAGGAGCTGGGTCCTCTTGCAGGCTCCTGACTCTACTTCATGTGGATGTCTGGCTCCTTGCTGCAAGCCTGCCTGGCCCACTCAAGGGCCAAGAACCTGGTACCTTCATAAATTCTATGTTTTGCCCATTAGTATCAGTGTTTAATATTAAATATTTAGCGTCAATATTCAATATTTAACAGGGATAAATGGGATGACCCAGATAATTATAGTCTTCTCAGCCTGACATCAATCCAGGGAAAAAATAATGAAGCAGCTGGTACAGGATAAGGCTAAAAAAAAAAAAAAAGTGATGAAAGGTGGTGTAATGTCACACAACATGGTATTATGGGAAAAAAAAATAATAAAAAATAAAAGAAAAGAAAGATCTTTTCAGGCAGTTGTTACTTTTCTTAAGGAAAATACAAGTTTCACTGAGAAGGGTAACATACTTCACCTTCTGCAGGGTACTTGACTTGGTAGTTCCAATAAAGGAGCTTGAATGATACAAAGTCAGCTCTGGCAGTTTTAAATAAAAACAGAAAAGAACTTTCCAGACAGTATGTGAAGGTCACAAGGCTCCAGCTACCTAATTTAAGGGGAGGGAAGGAGCAGAAATCCTGCAGGAGATGCAGAGAGGATAATGCAGAATGTGAGTGGTTATAGAAGTGTGCCACTCATGATCCTGCAGTTTTCATTGCTCCTGGTGCCCTGGAAGCCCCATGGCTGTTCCCACCCGTTGTCTCACCATTTTCAACACCTGAGCTTTCAGTGTCCCTTTTCAGGACAGCACCACAACACGTGCTAATTAAATGTACTTCTGCCTCTAATTGTATTTAAATATATGCTACCTCACGCTGATGTTTGCGTTTGCATATGATGGATTCATGCGCATGCTTAAATCACTCAGAATCTTTCACTTCTTGGCTGAGCAGTGACTGTCAAGAAAGGGAAGGGAAGCACATTTCTGTTGTATGAACATATGCCCAAAGAGAGTTGAGCCCAAAAATCATGAGATATGGTCCTGGATGTTGCCCGAGAGTAATTCTCGAGTGGTGTCAGCTTGGCTCGGATTTGAAGCAGCAGCTTTGAGCAGACAGGCACACGTAACCTGCTGCCCAAGAGCCATCGCTGTGTCGTTCTGTCACAGGGGGAAGCGGGTTAGCTCTGGTTCAAACAGCCTGGCAAAGTCCTGTCCCTGCTCATGCAAAGTGAGCAGTTTTTAAGGCTTGTTTCGAAAGGGTTTTTTAATGGTTAAATAACTACTTGTTTCGACATTGTTACCAATCATCATGGTGAACGGCCAGCGATAACTGAAAAACTTGAATGTGTTCAGATGGTAAGCATACCTGGAGAGACAGTTATAAACACTGAAACACAGAAAAAGCAACCTCTGCAAAGCCGGTTTTAATACCTTCCAGACACATATCTCAAGCACACTGGCACTTCCTGAATAACCATTTTAACTGCTTTAATTAAGGAAATACAGCTAAGCCATCACATCCAGGTAAGCTATTTTCACTACTGCTGAGCAATAACAGCAAAAGTATTATTCCCAGAACTTGGGAGTGGGGCAGTTTTACAAATTATTTACTTTCTACTCTGTCCATTATGCTTCTTGTGTGAGACCAAGTTTCTGGTCTTTTCTGTACTGAAATTCACTGAGCTAGAAAATGTAAGGCTAGAAATATCCAGTCATCAATCCATGCTGGAGCTTCAGTTTAGGAGACACCTGATAAAAATTTTATTGGTTTTAAAAGTCGAAGTCTGATATCACCATGTCCTCTTCTTTCTTTCCCCCGTTTCAAGGCACACCAGTAGGTCTCATCAGTTTCAGAAGAAACTGTTTCTAAAACAACAGCTGAAACTCTGGTGAAAATATCTAACAATGGAGGAGGAAAAACAGATTGCTCTAGGTCCTGCCTAGAAGGTTAGTTCTGAATTAGATGTAACCTGCAAAGAAGGTCGAGGAGAAAAGAACACATTTGCTTTCTTTCATTTCTTTATGAGATGCGTTTTACAAAGCCCTAGATTCCATAGATGACTTCTGTTTACATACATGTCTTACTGATTGTTATGGTTAAATTAGTTACACTTCTTTAGTAGCTGGCTTTGTACCCTTAGCCTGTAAAAGAACCAAAACCTTTGAAAGAATAAACTTGCCAGATAGTTCTTGAGATTACACCTCCATCCTAAAAAAAAAAAAAAAAAAAAAAAAAAAAAAAAAGAGAGACGAGGGAGGGGGAGAGGGAGAAAGATTGTCTTTCTTTTAAGCTGATCTTACCTATACATGGAGAAGTTATTATGAAATTCAGCAGCATCTGAAGGACATGCAGTTGAGGGGTGATTCTGCAACCCAAGGCACTGGGACATGCAGGACTGACATCCCCTTGACCACATCTGTGCTGGATCAAGGCACTCCATGTGCACTCAAAATCCCATTTCATGCCCTCTGGCTGTGAAGCTGGGGCCTGGCTGTGCCTGCCATGGCAAGGAGAAGGCTGAAGATGGAGGGAGAGGGATTGCTCTTAAATACCAGCCCCACTGCTCTTCCACCATAGAAGGGACAAGAACCTGGAAGTCCCTGCCTGCAGCTGCCACTCCCAGCCACCCTGTGGCCCAGGGCAAAGAGTCACAAGGCCATGGCTGTTTTGCCACAGAAGGAGAACAGCTGCTCATGGCAATGGCCTTTTTTGTCTGCACTGAGGCTGACATCGCCATGCATGCGTGCACCAAGCTACAACAGCGGCCAGGCCCCGCAGTCCCTGGCTGCACAGTGCTCTGCATGGCTGTGACCTACCCAGCCCCTGGCTGATGCAGGGGGCACAGGGTGAACCCTGCCCTTGGGTCTGCCTCAACACGTAGCACCCAGCCCAATACGTGAGCTGTCCCCCTCCATATGCCAGCACCATCTGAGCGGATTCAAATATTCATGCAGCTAGCACAGACAGAGCTCCACCGACCTGCAGCAATATGGTTATGTGAGCTCAGATCACTGGCTGTCAGGTTCAGTCTGACAAGTACACATGAACTGCAATCGCCCCTTTGAACTTCAGTGCAGCATAGGAAATTAGCTGAGGTTGCCTGCCCGGCCAGTGCACCCTGGTGCTGCTGATGACCTCACTGGGACAATCTGTCCTGTGCACACACAGGCCCTGGGGAGAGGCCTTTGTCACCCTGCTTTCCGACCTGAATCTCTTACGTCGCACCTCCTGGGGCACAGCAGAGAAGCCTGGCCAGATGTTTCAATTTTCTCGTATTCACAACTCTGATTCCATTAGACTAGACAGGATTTCTCCACTGGCACTACCCAGGGGTAATGTGAAATGAGTTATGAACATTATCCACTCTGCAGTGTACATATCTGATGCTGAGAAAGCCTTAATAGGGTCAAGTGGAATTTCATGCTTGAAGAATCTCATATGCTTGGACATGACCCAACTTCAGAAACGAGTTAGTTGTATATCTGTGCACACGCTTTGGAGATGCTGTTCGTGGTAGAAACCAGGCGCCGGCTGAGGCAGCCTGGCATTGCCCATCCCAAAAGTGACCCTGCATCAGGGGGATGCTTTCTGTCATTTCAACTGTAAGCTGTTTGCTGTATTAAAGGGTTCTTATTCTTTTCAAAAGCGTGACTTTAGCAGTGTTTGGTTCTGTTTATTGAAATAGATAACCTACAAAGGAAAGATAAAAGCCTAGATTTTGGGCAAGTGGTAACTATGATTCAGCTCTTTGCATGATCTCAACATTTTGAGCACTTAACAGAGAGCAGAGGACACAGCATCTCTTCCTAAAACACAAGCTGAAGGCTTTGCTAGAATTCTCTAAATTGGTCAGTGAGTAACAGAATCAGAGATAGCTCGCTCCTGTGCATGCCTGCTCCCATGGTGAGTTCATACCTTCAGCTCTGGTGCCTCTGGTTTAGCACAGCAGTGCCCTCACTGGTGTATCAGGAGGGCCTCCAGGTGCCCTATTTAAACATACAAGGACTCGGTGTCTTTGCAACCTCCACCCTCAGCCAAAGCAGACTGACACTGACTGAACCCAACAGGTTCAGGAGTGACAGGGATGGGGCAGAGGGAGAACAGGCAGACAGAAAGAGCAATCACATAATGTCTCATTTCATTGAGAAATCAGACTAAAAATCATTAGCTAATGAAGATGATCATTTTTGCAGTTGAAACACGATACATTTGTATTGACTGCTACATACATGATCAATAATAATATTTAGCATTGCTGTCGTGCTGTTCACAGGCAGCATGTACTGATTCATTTAATCACTGACCAAGCAGTGCTGAGGGTAAAATTCCAATGCCTGCAGGGTTTTTGCATAACTGCAAGGGAGACTTGCCTGACAAAGCCTCAGTCAGGAGGAGTTAACACTTAGTGCACAATTATCACTGAAAGAATGGGTAAGTGTCTTAAGATAAAATACATTTATTTTCCTTTAACCACAATAGCTCACTCAGTATGCACTCCCTAATATCTGTGTGCCAAAGATTTGATCCAAGCCAGCCCAACCAGCTACCCTCATTATTAAATTTGCTTTGTGTAAATTTGGAGATTTAATAACAGAGGAGCTTGGGGAGCAGACTGTCCAGCAAGCCCTGCACTGCTGACAGGCCAGCTACCACAGGCTTTAGAGGCAAGTACAAGAAACCCTTCGTAGACTTATAGAGAACAGCCTGTTCAGAGAAAAAGCCCTAATTAGTTAGAAGATGGCTTGTACCCTGAAGCACAGGAGACATTCTAAGGTAATTAAATATAAAGAAAATTAGCATGTAGTTCATGAACCACACAAGCAAGACGAAACAGTGCCTGGTAGCACTGAAGTGAACTATTCTGGTCACACAGGAATTAATACTTCTGTTATTAACGTGACCTTTTCCTCAGCCTCAATTTAAAGCTGCAAGAATAGGAGAAGCAAGGAGGAGAATTCAAGAGCAACCACAAAAGACACTGAGACTTGCCAGCAACAGACATGGCCTGGGGAGGAGGCAAACACAGCAACTGCTGCTCAGTCCTGAGCAGGTGCCCACAGGTGGATGTACAGTCTCCACTTTGAAAGAAAAGGTAAAAAGGCCTCCAGACAGCAGCTGAAGTTTTCCAGAGAAAGNAATACATTACGAAGGATGGTACCATCTAAGAAACATGCTGAGCAGTTTGGATGGGTGCAGGAGAGGGCAAGGAAAGATGTAGTAGGGCACAGTTGAAATGTGAATTGCCAGTAACATCCTACTCATAACTCAGGATAAAAAGAATTAGAAAGAGACAGAAGCCTGATAAGCAAATTAAAAGGCAGCACTGGAAGGATGAGAGACAGGTAAAATGATCTTGACAATAAAATACAAGAGGTAAAACGCATGTGATATGGATCATGTGAAAAACAATGACATCCCAAAAGCAAACTCATACTGCTCCCCACCAAAACCATGCATGACAGAAATTAGAGAGGAGCATCAGTGTATGAAAAAAGGAAACGTAGAGTAAATCTGAAACAATTAAAGATTGCAATGTTTGCTTACAACCTCCACAAGCAGTGAGCAGCAGGGTGCTGGGTTTTCCCAAGCTATACAACATTTTACAAAGACAAGAGGTTTTCTTGGGGGATTTTGTATATTTTCTTTATCCACTCTAAGCTAAAGACATCTTTCCTCATGGGCTATAATATCTCAGCATTAAAGCCCCTGGACAAAGGTTCTCCTTTTTTCTCCCTACCAGGACTCCACTGCAGGTTCTTGCACTTCATGCCACAAAATCCTTCCCATTTTTATACTTCAGTGTGCGCAGCAACCTATCTCTGCCCATAAAATATTCTGTTCCTTGTCTCTGCTGAGAATGCTGCCTAATGTCTATCATTCTGTGTGTCCAATAACATTGATTATTTTCAGCCCTGCTATTATTTTTCAAACTGTAAATCAGTTCTCCTTTGGGGCTCCATATGAGGTACAGTCTCCTACAGTCTCCTGTTTCTCTTTGCAATTAAACTTTTATGTTTGAATTCCTTGGCATTGGTCACAGCCCCCATATTTAGCTTCACACTCTTCTTCCACAAGAGCATCTCTCTGGCATTTTGACTCCATAAGAAATGGTCTCAGTGTCCCAGACAAGCCTCACAGCCCCAGGGAGAATGAGTTCTGCTGGGTGACCATCCTTCCTGCTTCAGTGGAAAGGCCTGAAACTTTTGAGGGGGAATGAAAGCAAATTTCAAAATCTCAGTATTTTTCCCAGGAATGCAATTCCTATTTCCTATCCAGCCATAATTTATAAAGAGAGTGACAAAACCAGGGGAGCGTTGTGGAGGCAGAGCTGCGTGATTACCTTCCAAGGTCTGGCAGATGGGCTGTTGTCCTGCTCCTGTTATCTGATACAACAAAAGAGCACACTCAGTTAATCCCTGCTGGCAGCTACCATTTCAGTTTCTGGGTCTGGCAGCAACACAAGGCAGCTAATGCCCCTTTAAATGCCTAGCAGATTCATGTGAGAAGAAATATGGGCACGTAACTGGAAAAAGCAATACAGAGCTATAAATCCCAAGTTAAACTAGGAAAGACCTTCTCACACAGTATCACAGGCAAAGAAAAAAGTGGATGTATATATAAATGGTGAGAAGTTCCATGTTTACCACCACTCATCTTTGAGTAGGAAAGCTTTTGTCTTCAATAAATATGCACAGCTTTTATACACATCAATGCAATCATACCAGGCGATCAATAATGCTGTTCAAACAGTAGACAGCAAACCGGTATGAGTAATTTTATCAGGAGTTTATCAAACGATGAGCACAAAAGCCACAATGTTGTCTTAAAAAGTTATTCATAGCTCATGGAAATTAGGAATGGCCTGGCTAGCCAAAGCACTGCAAAGATACAAAAGAGCTAGAAATTAGGTATTAAAAGAAGACCCATTCTTTGCCTTTATTCACCTGTTACAGGTGCTGATGTGTCTGCACTAGCTGCAGGACCCCGAGGTCTGGTGGCCTTGGGCCACAGCTTGCCTCAGCCCCTCTCTGTATGTTTGGACACAGATCTCGTGATCAGCTCCCAGACCTGCTAGCACTGAGGTCCACAGCAGGTTCAAAGCGCAGCCAGTACCTTAACAACAGCCAGCTACAGTGTCTGGCACTCTCCCACCTTTGCCAGTCCTCAATATTTTCAATCACAAGGCAAAGACCCCAGAAATTATCTTTCCAAAAAGCTAACTTGCACAGAACCGCCACTCTGGTGCCAACAGGGTCACCTTTTGCGTAGGCCTGCATCCACCCTGGGGTCCCTCCTTGTGCAGCTACCCCTGTGCCAGCTGTCCCTTGGCCCCCACCCAGGGCACCCCTCCTCTGGCTGCCCGCAGCCACCTGTGGGGCCCGTCCTCACGGCCTCCACCAGCAACCTCTCGCAGAGCAAGGCAGAGCTCCGCTTTTACTTCCTTTCTAACCTCGCAAAAAAAACAGTTTATATCAGTTTACATTTTCAAGGCTATCATGGCAAGGAAAAGTGCCAGAAAGTCAAGTTTTTGTGTCTTTTTTTTTTAAATGAAAGCCTACTTTACATGTTTAGCTTCTCCAAATAAACGCAGACTACATCATGTTTTGCGAGGCCTAAAGTCTAGCTCTGTGCAAGTGAGAGAAAAACTCAGGGCCTAAATCTTGAATTATATGCCGAATGTCTGTGATTACCAGTGGGAATGTGCCATAACACACGCCAATCAAATTTTGGAAGCAAAATGTCTGACCGGATGGCATATTGCTAATTTTTTCTCCTTCCGTGTGATTCTATGCAAATCCTGTCATTTCCCCCATCTCAGAGTTGTCTGCAGCCATCAGAAACACTGACTTCTGTGCTTTTAGCATTCGTGTGAGCTTGACAAGAGCCAGCACTTCTGATCAGTGCTAGTGCTGCTGAAGAAGAGCTCAACAAGATGTACAGGCTACAGGAGTCTGCACCTTTCTTTCCTTTCCCTCTCCCTAACCTTGTCTGTAAAATGTCCCAAGCCCCTGTTTTCTCTGTCACTACACCATTAACCTAATTAGCTACAGGAAACAATGTAATCAAGACAGTGCTTAATATGCCAGATTTTCAAAATTACTTGCTGCAGTTTTGTCTGTATGCAACAAGAGGATGCTGCAAGATGAAAAGTAGTTTAGTTAAGTTAATCTCTGACAATCAGAAACAAGGAACAAAGTGAAACAGTGATTTACAAAAGCTTTATTAATTTTTGATCAGCTTTGATATTTTGAAAGAAAAAAAGTATTTTTAGTGTTAAACATTCAAGATTTAAAATTTGAAAATGGTGATGGTACATAGGGACATAGCAGAGATATTAAAATATTAACATCTTGGTTTTTTTTTTGTTGGTGGTTTGGTTGTTTGTTTGTTTTTAAGGAGCTGGCCATCACTCTTTTAGCATGTATTTGTCTGGTTTATCGAGTTTAACAGTTGTGGCCTGTCTCTGGACTATAGGGCTAATATAATTAAATCCTATTAACACATCAGGAATAAAATCCTTTAATAGTCACATGAGGCTTTGAGAGGCAGCTCATTCCCGAGCAGATTTAATATCCTTAAATTAAGAAAGTGTGAATGGGAGGATGAATCTTATTAAAAACTTAAATCTGATTATATTTGAAAATTATTGGTTTCTTAATGTAATAAATTATCCAATACAGACTAGAACAAATAATATATCCTAGCTTCACATAACTCCACTCTATAACAAGTGACAAACGAAATTAAGAATGACTGTGGGGCAAAAAGGAAGGTCTTTTTATAAAAGTCATTTTGCATAATGAAATACTTAAATCATTTTAACAAACACTGGGGGAGGGGATGGAAGATATATGTGCAGATGAAGGCATTAGAACCGGACTCATTATTCCTCTTCAAAAAGTGAACACAAAGATAGCAGGATTGTTGTATTTTTTTCTCTAAAAATGCCATTCTGACGAATTTGTTGTAAATTTTGAAAAGGAAAGCTGAAGCTTATGTTGGTGGGAGCTGATTCCCTTTCCAGAAGGCTAATGCAAATGTAAACCATCTGCCACACATTCTGCTGATAAAGCTGTACTTCCGAACAATGGACCAACAGCACTGGAATACTAAAACATTAGCTCAACACTAGGAAAAAGTTTTGAGAGAGATTATAACTTCCACAAGATGTAGGTATTTTTACTGCTCTCTCACCCAAAGAGGAATTATATAGTCATGTGTGTACGTATATATGTATACGAGTATACGCACAGACATCTTCCTGTGTAGCGTATACAGAGCATAAATCAGGAACACTGAGGAAGAGGCAAAGGTGAAAACAGGATACTCTGATAAGGTGTGAATCGCATTAAATCACTGAAGTAAACAAAGAGTTCAAAGCTCGTAAATAGCATGGCTACTTCAAATGAGAACTGGAGATTACAGCTAATCCTTGAACGCTGAGTGTTTGTAAGTCTCTTCCTTCTAACATTCGGTCATCGCAAAGTGCTGACTAGTACCAGCCAAGCAAGAAGTAGTGTGACTAGCAGTAGCCTGAGGTCTTTCAGAAGCAATGTTTTTAATCAGGATGGTGGACACCATCCAAAAAAGCCCCAGCAGACTTTTAATCTGGTCCTATGGGTCATATTCATGAGTGGGAGAACTAGGAACCAGAGAGCTTTACTCCTAAATCATGTTACCAATTTTTTTTTCTGTGAACACATGCAAACAAAAGTAGTTAACTTGAAGAGACCACCACAAAAATGTCTTTACAGATACATTGTAAATGCACAGCACTGATTAAATATGGTGCACAAAACGGTCTCCTATACTACTCTGACATTAGTAGACACCAGGATAAGATTCTGTAGGGAAAAAGTTTATGATGCATCTGTCATGTAGTGCAGCAACTTTAAACTGTTCCACTATTTCACTCACTGCTGAGCAATATTCTTGAGTGCATTCCTGGCATGCATTCATGACCATGTATATACGCATCATAACAGCAGATCTGGATATAATGTAACGTAATTGAGTTCCCCCGCTGTGTTAACAATTCAGACATCAAGGTGGGGTTGGGAAGACAAAACGATGTAAACACAAGTTAAAATTTCTCTAAAATGCAATGCCAGTAACATAAGAAATATATATATATTATTATTATTTGACTTACCTGCCTACTAGAGCTGATATGGTTTCAAGCTGTAAGAAGTCACCAGTAAAAGGAATCTTCAATATCCCACATGTCAGAGATATTTACGTGACTCCACAAGTCCACCTGTACTTCCATAATTTGTCTCTTTAGGCAAACAAGTGTCATTTAATTGCAGAAAAACACATGTAATTATTACTTCTTTAACAGTAGTTGTTTTGCTTTCACTAAAACTTCAGCTTAAAAGATCACTATTAGTCTTTCTGCAATTACTGCCTGAAGTTGTGTTTGTTTTAGACTACCAGTAATTTTCTCCAATTTTTTTTTTATTTAAGTAAAATAACTGATACATTTGTGTTAGTACACAAAATAGGTTACTCTAGAATAAGTAAATTAATTCTCCCCCCACCTTTGGTTGTCAGTACTCATTTATCTTTAAATCTGAGGTGGAAAACTAAGGAGAAAAAAAAAAAAAAAAAAAAAAAAAAAAAAAAAAAAAAACCAAAANGAGTTCTGGTTGTTTCTTAGATGGATGACAGATTTTGTTCTAATTAATCTAGAGCACTGTGTATAGAAACGACTGCAAAAGCAAACATGTCTATTAACAAAAAGCAGTGATTACTGCTTGGCATTTAGCCAGTAACTCTACATAAGCAATGAATTGATGCCTGCAACTGTCTCAGTGCCATATGGGTTCTGCTGTAGCAATGAATTGGATCCAACGCAAGGTTAAGATGTGTCAAATTTAACTGGGGTTTAATTGATACTGGTAAAGAGGCTCTAAATAAAGAAACAGTGTGTGTGCTATTAGAAACAGGATGCATGTCAGCCTACATCCTCCAGCTTGTTGGCAACAAAACTATGTTGAGACATCCAAAGGAGTTTCCAAACTCTATTTTTTTTTTAAATGAAAGAAAAAAGAAAAGAAAAAAAAAAAAAAAAAAAGGGAGACAGAGACAACAAAAACTCCAGGTTAACATGTTTGCTAGCACTTAATTGGAAAGACAGGCCACTAATCAGGCATACAGTGCTACAGTTCTCACATATTTCTGTTTTTCACATCTTAAGTCTCTTTTCACAATGATGCCAGTCATTTTGCCCAACTGAAAATCCAAGCTATTGTTTCCATTCGCTCATGAAAACATCCCTGAATTAGAGGAGTGGAACAAGATTGCACAGCTCAGTATTCAAGAGTCAGAAATGGTAAAGTTGCCTGCAAGAAAGATTATCTTTTCTTAAACAGCAACAACACAGTCTATGATCCCTAACCAGCCTCAGAAGTTTTTCATTGAGTGTGATTGTTATTTTTGTTCTACTGACAGCTTTGTTGCAATGAGTCTTTTATACAAAGTGACATGTACTTAGAGTGTAAAGACCTAAATTGCTCAGTGGGAGTGGATCAGTGACTGGCCTGAGAACCAGGGAGCTACAGGGAGTTATTCTGATCTTTTTGTATTTGGAGTAAACCAGAGATGAACAGCAGGTCAACAGTATTCGTCTCAGCACCCAGAGACTCTCTTCTCCTGTCCAAACACAAACTACTTCAGGTCTTCTGAAGGTGCCATAATGACAGATGCTGATGCTGAAAATAACATCCTCCTTCTGTGGGGTATAGGTGAGAAAACTGAAATAAAGAGTAAAAGTGACTTAGAAAGAAGAGTGGAAAGCACCTTTGTTTTGCAACTTTTCACTGAACTACCTTCCGTCCTTTGTCTTCTGCAGCAAGGAAGAATGTGGCAACAGGAAATGAACTCCCAATTTTTCCCAGAGAGACATTCAGCACCACACTGGCCATGGTTCAGAGCAACCTGCTGCAACCGGCCCTGCGCTGGGAGGCAGCTGGGCTGAGTATCTCTGGCTGTCCCTTCTGGTCTCAGTGGGTCTGTGATTTGACAATTCTATAAATTAGCACCCTTTCGACACCAACCCTGATTTCACCTTTCATGATACAAAAAATATATATATTAATAAGTAAAAGTATGGAGCTGAGGTATTTTTAAGACTCCCTGTCTTCCACTTGTTACATTTCTGAAGATGTACTGCTTTCATTCTAGCTATTCCTCATGCCCAAGTGGCAGCAGCCCATAAATATCTCTAGCTACCTTTCCTTAAAACTGTTCTGATTTACTTCCTTCAAAAAGAAAAAAGAAAGAAACCACCCATGCTGAGACAATGCTGAACCTGTGCTGGCTCAAATATATCCATCTTCAAAACATTTTAAATTTTGTTTCGGAATTAGGCTGTCCTTCACTCCAAATATGAGCAATGCCTGACACTGTGAGGTCCAAGTTGAAAGCTAGATTTTCCAGGCATTTCCCTACAAGCAGCAGCAGTATTATACTTTATTCTATCAACAACCTTGATATGTGAAATTCTTCAACAGCACCTTTGCTTCTGCCTCCCAGACCAGCATGTTTTGAGTTAGTGTTTAAGACCAGTTGTGCATCTATACATCAAATGGTACCTAGCCCTTATTTGACACCATACAGTCTTTTTCCTCAACATTAAACTCTATAGATATCCTGGCAACTTTTTATTATAATGTTTTATTGCACAACTAACTTATTTTTGATAATCACTTTGCTGCAATTTTGGTACATTTTGCCAGCAGTGGAAAATGTTTTCTAGTAATTGTAATGATTTCTTTTCACTTGGTTTTGCTGGCAGTGTTCTAATCCCGTAGGTAGCTTTTTGCATTGTTTTTAACCCTGCCGGGAGTAATGACTGTGTGACATATTCAGCAAAGGAACCATTTACAGTAAAAGGACATTGTTCCATTACTTATATTAAGAAACAAAGACAAAAAAAAAAAAAAAAAAGACAGGGAAATGGAGTAAAAACAACTGTATCTATATAGCTAATGTTTGATATTTGTCAGAAAGACATAACAGAGTTGCTGTTCTCTCTATGCAGACAGTGGAATCAATACAATTCTACAAATAAACCTATGACAAAGAAGAAAAAGTTACTTGTTGTTTATTAACATTCAGTAATAGTATGTGCTTTATATATTTCAATCAAAATGTAAACCCCAGTCTTGTGCTGCAATGAACACAACAATGAAAGAATTATTTACCATTGTATCTTTAATGCCTCACTTACTATCTTGTCTGAGAAGTGGGAGCTTGATTTTCATCCTCTCTGTCCTTTCAGACAGTGTGTGTGTCTGGGAGACAAGATTGCCATGTTACTGCCAATTCTCTAATACACAGTCTTGTACATGGGAAATCAGTATGGAACACTGCACTCGCATCTCCAGTAACTTTTACAGCCTTTAAATTGCCAGTCTTCTGACTACATTTCTTCAAACAATATTGCCATCTGACTGATATCAATCAAACGTATTGCCCTTTGATGTCAGAACTCACAGAGTCATCCCACTTGACTGAATTTTGATTACCTCTGTATTCAGAAAAGTAATGCGTTGTTCTTCAAAAAAGAAGCAGCACAGCCGCTGTGCATATTTAATAAAAGGTATATTGACGCTTGCATTAGGAAAAAATGCCAAAAACATTAACTTTGAGAATATCAGGTTAGATATTCCAACTTTGTGTTTACATTTTGTTTCCTGAGTGGAGGCAATTTTTTTATACTGTAGTCTGGAATGGATAATAAACATTTAGAGACTTAATCTCTAATACCCGGTTTTCATCCATTGTGGCACAGACTGCCTTCCAAATTTCCCACATCCTACTAGCCCCATGGTACCATTACAGAAGGTAACGTCATGGTGTCCAATTCTATTTCATATGCATCGTAGCAGGAGAGATGCTACCACACATCTTCTTTTTTCTTTTAATCAGTTGTATGTTGAAGCAAGATTCAAAGATAGAAGTCTTTGCTCAATAGGGAACAAATCAGAGATCAGATTCCCTATTGTTTAAGTCAGATGCAAAAATCCTACAGAATCAGTCACAAAGGAAGGGAGCCCAACTAAAAGCATCAAAACCAATGATCATGATAATAGCTGCATTCAGTCAGTCCATGTGGAAATGAAGAGACTGGATAGCTTACAATGACACATCGCTAAGAAATGGTCTATGAAACTGTGCTGAGAAGTAGTGTCATAACTTTAAGGTTCTCTGATACTAAGAATTTATTTATTTCCATTTATGCCTTTCCTATGGTTTACTTTCACCCCTGTGGTATTTTCTGTCTCTGGGTTCTTCTCTTTGCTTCAATAAATACACACCCTTCCCTCCACAAAATCAAAGACAACTGCAAAACTCACATCCATTGCTAACACCCCCACCCCATCCTGCATGCTGCCCTTAATGTCGATCCTGCAGGTGTTCTGACTTCAGCTCTCACCTTGTCAACTTTTACAGGAATCCATTATTTGAGAAAAAAAAGCAGCTCTCCCAGGTGACTTGCTTTGCCTGTCGCTCAAGGAATGGATCTACCACCCTCACAAGAAACCCTCACCTCTTCAGACACCACACTGTCAAATAGCAGCAGTTATCCCCAAAAAGAGCAGCCTCCACAGTAGGGAACTCGTCCATTCCTCAGATATGCTCAAACTGAGGCTAGCAAAATTCACTTTATCCTTAAATGATTAAAGTGCTGAGGAGATGAGAAAGATTTCAACCATATGGAGGAGGCAACCCATGTCACCATCATGTGGAAATGGTTCCCAAAGCTGCAGATAACAGAAATAAAAAGTTTAGTTCTGAAACACCCTGTCTGAAGGATGGATCTGAAATTCAAATCTTTCTAGAGGACAATGATACACGGAATATAATAAGAAGTACACTGATTCATCCAATATTATTGCACGCAATATTCCTTTTTTGGCATTTTTTTTTTTTTTCACCACCTGTACTGTCAACTAGAAATCAAAGTGAAGTTAATAATCAATGGCAATAGGAGGAAATTTAAACAATTCCTACGGATTTTTGAAGATCCCACTCTTACAATAAGATTTAAAAAAAAAATGCAGAACAACAAGACTTTTTAGTTTCCTTTTTGGCCTTTTAGACAATTTTAGATAATTGAGTGGGTTTTAACCATTCTCAACTTGGCTATCAGCATACCTGTGTTACCATACCCACCTCAGCATTCTACGACTCCCTAAACGAGCAGTTTCTGTGGTCTGTATTTCCGCTTAAAGTGTTGACTGTTTTTTGCTCATGTCTCTCATGAAAATTCTAGTCTTTTGCAATGCTTAGCTTTTGCTGCACTTTCACTCCATCACTGTTGCCAATACATAAAGTTCCTTGGCACATCAGGGCAGACAAACTGTTTCTCTGGATGGCTCATTTTTCTAGAAATGACATGTGTCACAAAGCACCTCAAACTCCTTAAAGCCTGCATTCATCCAAGCCAGTCAATATATTCCTGTGCCCTTGTACACAACCTTCTGGCTTTGAGAAGAATTAACTTTCATCAAATCAGTCCTCAGTATTCCTAGCGTAACTGACTGTACCATCACACCTAAAGCCTCTGCTTCTTCAAACAGCCTCCTCATCTTTTGTGCAAGGGGGCGGGGGGAAAGGATACCACCTGTTTTCTTAATTCTCAACCTCAGAATAAGCGTAAGCGTTTCTGGAGGTAGCAAAACCCTATGCTGTCAGAACTGTGCTCTCTTTCTGCTGGAAGCAGACACTCCAAACAGTCACAACATCATTTTCCATTTTGGTGCCAGGTGAACTACCTTAGCCAGTGCTCTCAGAGTCTAAGCAAGGAGCAAGACTGGCTCCAGGCTACACGTAATTCTTAAAGTTGTACTTTGAAGAATGACTTTAACTGAAAACAGCAGTGGTATTTGTTTGTTTTTTCATTTGGGTCTAAATGGCTTAGGGTGACACCGATTTCTATTGGTCAGCTACACAAAAAGATTAGGTCTGCCAGACATTACAATACCCGATAATGTCAGTTAGAAAAACAACATTTACAGCTGTATAGGTATTTTGTATCTCTGTCAGTCTTCTTTGCCTGTTTGCCTTTCCTAAGGCCATTACAATTGTGGCTGTGCTTATAACACAACATTCAATATTTTAAGGAGAGGTACATCAGTATGAGTCCTCTTTGCTTCCTCAAAGTGCTATGCTCACAGACACACGTACTCCCCTTCTAAGAGGAGAAGTTCCACGCATTCTGCATCCATCCCAGATGCTCCCTCACCATCCCATCAAGCATGTCTGAGCAGGCCCTGAGGCGAGTGGGGCAGAGCAGGCTGCCAGCACCAGCCCTCACAGCCCACACCAGGCCCCAGAGCAGAGCAGGAGCGCACGCTCGCCACAAGCCAGGAAAAACTACAGTGCATTAGGAAATGGATTTCCACTTGGAAATAGCAAAGGCTTTAATGTTACAAGACTTCCTGCTTCCCCAGCTTGTCACTGGTGCAGCCTTTCTCCTTTCTTCTTTCTTTTTCAATCTAGGAATGCATTTAGCTTCTTACCATAAACAAAGAAAAATAGAGAGAGCATAAGATTCAAACTCCTGCAAACTGTAACCACCTGTATGAACTGCTTAACAGCTAGCACAAGAGAGCTCACAAATGACAGTAAGAAAAGCACAAAAGGGACTGAAATGTTGTCACTTCTTAAAAGCACAGTCACAAGAAAGTTGTGCCAGCAGTGCCCTAGCACGGAGAGCATCCCTTCTCCTAGTCAGTAACAGAGTAGTATATGACTGGTAGATCTTGCACTATTCATAAAATAAAATAAAATAAAATAAAATAAAATAAAATAAAATAAAATAAAATAAAATAAAATAAAATAAAATAAAATAAAATAAAATAAAATATATTTTTGGGGCTGAGCATTGTATAAAACAGCATTGAATGGTTTTTATGTTCTGGTCATCTGTTTGAAGGCTGTGAAGAAGGCAATACCTGTGTTTCAGAAGAAAGTCCTACTTAAATGGGGCTTATATCTCTTGGGTGTAAGTAATTAATTTTTGAAGGCAAGCTCAGACACTTCTTCAGCTATGTTTATTCTTTGCCTTTCTGGCACCCTAACTAATAAACCACTAGTTGCAAATCTGATGGTTACCACTCCATCTTCTGTACAAGTTATGTTCTACTTACAGATGAGAAGGCACTTCCATTGTGAGGTCCAAATCACAGTTTGATTTTTCAACATTCCAAAAACCTCAGTGTCTTCCTTCCTTTTCAAGCCCAACCTCTTAAATAATCTCCACAATATGTGCAAATAGAGATGTTGCTATTTAAAAGAATGTAGGGAAATTAAACACAGCGTATCATTTTAGAACAATGTCATTGCTCAGATATTAATGACAATATGCAAAGATACACAGTTTATGGACTGGGTTAATGAGGAGAAAATCCATTAACTCTCCCAAAAGATGTTCTAGCCTGTGCAGAAATAAGGTATAAACTCAAAAAATTAAAAATATATCTGAAGGCTGCTCATCCACACACAGAGTGATTAGCCTGGGGGTTGGTTGCAACAGCCAGTTCTCTGCTAAACAAGTTTGCTGAGAACAGTGAAACATGGAGATAATATGAAAGTTTCTTCTGGAATTCATTAGGGCATTAATGGAAAAACTAGGGAATAATCATAAAATATTTTGGTTGGATGGGATGACCATTTCAGCAACTCAGAGTAGAAAATGTTAACTTAAGAAGCTACTTACAGGAGTTTCAAAAGTCAAGCACAAAAGAGGTTAGCACCAGAGGATACAATACAATATTAGTTTAGCCTATGATCCAGTGTAGTGCTATTTTCTTTAAAAGCTTACACAATGCTATGTTTTGTGCTGCCGGCAAAAGGTTCTAATAATATGTTTTTGGATTGGTAGTTCTTGCTCTTGGTGTTCATTTAAAACTTGCTCATGTTTCAGAATTGGCATTTTCAAGATGACAAAGAAACAATGAACACTTTTGTATCATGGCTTATCATGTTTTTGCTGCTCTGTACCATTTATTTCTTTCTCAATTTGATTTTTCTTGGCTGCTCAGTCTTCAAATAGCTTATCTTTTAATTGTTACATTACAACTGCACAAGAATATTGTGGTATTGGCCTTAAGTACAATTTTTTTAAGCCCTGTCAGAGGGATTGACCTGCCAAAAGGCAACAGTACATCACCTCTTCCTGATGGTGCTACAGGTCAATACATCCAGGTACGCACAACATAACTGCACTCTCATGCCAACAATAGGTGTTTTATCCCAGTAAGGGGTTTTACAAAACTATGTAGTTACCATTAGCTTGTTTTCTTTCATAGCTAATGTGACAATTACTCCCAAGAACAGTAAGTATGAAGGCTCAGTTTTACCTTTCATCAGTGCAGACCAATTGTTTTATGAACTCCATTAGGAAATATTTTTTAAGGACATGTTCCTTTGGACCAGAATTTTTGTTTCTCTCTCTGCCATTAGCTGGGATTTCTCTTCCACCTCACCACCTCTGGACAAGTAACAGCACAGGCCAGGAACTATTATCTAATTGCAGTGATAACAACACGGTAATTTTGAATCTATTATTCCCCTTCTGCAAGGTCATGTCAAAAATTAGCTTTTAAACAGTGACACACTCCGGCAGCCTAACTCCTGAAAAGATACGTTGGTTGTTTTAACCATGAAACTTAGAAAAGTTTTAGCCGCAAAGTATTTTAAACTAGAAAAACATGAAGAATAAGCCATTGCACAGCTGTCTTTCTGACCAGTTGTGCACCACCTTTGACCATTTCAGAAAAGCATCTCTGTCTAGAAAAATAATTATGGACAAGTTCAAAATGAACACTTGTTTAAATGCTATCCTGAACTTAAGCAATGATAACATTTCATAAATAGCCTTATGAAGGTTTGGACGATCTCTACTTTGCCCTTCTGTTTTTGAATGCAGAATACAAACACAGCAGTCACTAGAAAATAGTGCAAACTGTGGCGTAATGAAGACCAAATACAGACAGGAGGAATTTACCAGCTTCTGGTTCAGGCTATATCATGTACTCACTTCTCCTACATACAAAGCAGGTCAATCTGCCCATTTTATTCATTATTACAGATTGATTTTAAGGTTTTCTAGGTTTGTTTGCTAGGAAAATGCATTTCCAAACTAAGACTACTTCATGCCATCCCTTTGCCAGCACACAGACCACCACAGCAGCTCTTGGAAATCTTCATCCCTTGCAGCAGGCTCAGCCTAGTCCAGTACTCCTGCACAGGTACATAACAGCCTGCAAGACAGATTTACATACGGCACTGGGTATTGCCATGAAGGCAGAATTATTCGAACTGTGCATACACATGCAATGATGTGCTGAAAGAGCCAACAGTCCTTTCTATTCAAAATTTTACTCCATTCTCACATCTCCTCCAAGGAGCAGTAGGATAATAGAGATATCTGCAAAGGGGAGCAAGAGATCTTTACAGATCCTCTTGCCCAACAGTAATTTACTGCCTTTACATCCCATCCTGATGGCTGGTTTCTTCCTTCATCACCACTGTGCTTTTTCCATTATGACAGAAAACGATGAAGCAAGAGGAAAAGACCTGCAATCACAAAGCAGCCCAGCGATAGCACAGCTAATAACATGAAATAAAACGCATTGTGCTTCCCTGCTCTGGTGAGAGAAAATGATGAAGCGCAAACCTAGCTCTCATCATTCAGCAGTCTGGCTTAAGAGAAGGAAAAAAAAAGGTAGCTCATGACTGGTGAAGATGATTTTGGACTATGTCATAGCGACTGTTCTATTTTTGGTATTACATAACCCACCACTTTTGAATCTGTCTTTGTAGCTCCACCTGTGAAGCAGTCAGACCTGAAAAAAGCAAAGGGATACCACGATATTTGACAATACTTCACATCCCCAGTGAGCATTAACACCATCGTGTTCCAGAAAGCACATGCTAGTTCAGTTTTGCATGTGGATTATTCCCTCCAGTAATTCATGACCAAACTGCTGCCTGCTGAGTTTTCTATATTCCAAGAAATACCCTGACTATTGCAATGTGGGAAGATGGTTGCTTTCGTCTGTTTAATGATTTGCTACAAGACTGCTCGAAATAGCGACAGATGTAATGTGTTTAGTCTTTTTGCAAATGATAAATTGTTAAAAATATAGTTCATTAAAATAATGTCTTTGTGGTCTACTTCCCAGCCTTACAGTAAAAATATTCTTCTGTCAAGCAGATTTTTATCAAACCAAAACCAAAAAGAAGTATCTGCTACTTCCCACCAAAAAAAAAAAAAAAAAAAAAAAAAAAAAGATGCTTGAAAAGCTCTGACTTCTCTGACTTTCAACAATTTATTGCCCCTTGTCGTCCTTACTGATAATGGTTAGATTTTGTAATTCAAACTTTTATTTATTCCCTAAGCAGTCTGACTGCTTGAGGAAATATATGAGAGAGCCAAAACCAGCCTAACAAGCCAGACAGTCTGCCACAGCTCCTCCAGACAAAATGCAAACCAACGTGAGGTGCAACGCTGCCAAGTGACGGGCACCAGCGCGAGCTGAGGGCACGGGTGCCCAGCGGGGTCAGCGACCCAAAAGGCTCCCTGCATGCAGATGTGCAGAGCCTTCTGCAACAGCAGGCAGCATGTGACAGAATACTTTCAGTCACACACGATCTGTGTGCTGATTTAAAACAATAATTGCTCAGCTATCCAGCCAGCCAGCCAGTGCCACAGGATTTTCTGAGCTTCTGCAAGAAGTGAGAAGTTTTCTCTCTGTTACTCCATCTCCAAGCGCTCCATCTGAACAATAAGTGAGTACCCGCAGGATTACATTCAGAGGGAAGAAATCTAAGTCTGTTATGCAGAAGAGAGCACCAGACTTCCCAGCTTTCCATTCCTATGATATTATAATTAAGTAAACAACACATTTTTAAGAACATCACAAAGAATAGGGCACAAGCTGAGCAGACACATTATCAAACTATTTTTTCTTCAGATTATTTTCTTCTATCTTAAATACATAATATTTCATTCATGCTTGTTTTTTCCCCGCTATTTGAGTTATCTCTGCCTTACTGTGCAAACAGATACTACATGTTCTTTGCTATTTTATAGAGGAGCTCTTTGAAAATAAGCAAAGGGATACGTCTGTTTATGAGACACAGAAGTGTATTAGCCCCTGAAATTGTAGCATCCTACATCACTGCAGGTCCACATTTCTTAGCAGCATTTTCACTTTTATCAGTATTTCATCAGAGCACAATGACAAACGGATGTTGCATGCCCTCAGGCTCACAAGCAGTTGAGGAAAGATCTGCCATTACAGGAATATACAAATGCTAGGTCTTAATAAATACACTGTGTCATGAAGCTGCAGACCTAATACTCAGACATATATAACATTTTAATATTAGAGGCACACGCATATTATATAACTACATTCTAATAAAGCATTTATACTGTGATTTATTCAAAGTCCATGTGATGAGCTTAATTATAAATCCAGACAAATTAATACACGTATAATAATCTTCAGCTCAGGGCTGCATACTGTGAGTGCCCCTGTACAAAAGGCCAGCACCTACTTCAGTGGCTTTCTGCACACAGATGAGTTACCTTTATAAAATCACTGTGTACCATAATTTGGAAGGAAATAACCACCCCTGTCATGTTTACATCTATCCAGCAAACAGAAGTTTATAATTAATGTGTAATGTATTTTCCACAATGAAAGAATCCAGTTCCTCCATACACTTTGATTTACTCTCCCTAATTATTGTGCTGTAGTTTGATAAAGGACATTGTACCTGTCTATCAGGCCTGGTCTTAATCTTCGTAACCAACACAGCTCCTGAGATACTTGGGCTTCACACAAGCCATTAGTATTTGTATACAGCCACACTACTGGCTGCCGCAACAACAGAACAGCTTCTTGCAGACAGGCTACCCTTTTAAAAAGCCTCTCTATTTTCTCTTATAAGGAGAATTATAATCAAGACAAGGCACCAGAATCCATCTTGCAATGTGATATTCATCGTATAACTTTATGGCAGCAGCTTTATTTCCTGTCGGTTCCCAACAGAGCAGATTACAAGGTGCTTGCTCTCAAAATCAGTCCAGCTGATTTTTCCTCACAAGGTTTTCCAGTACTCCTCTGCTCAGTGCCACCTAGCTGGGCCTTTGGCCTTCAGGTGGAAATGCAGATCCCAGTCTCAGCCTCTGGGGCAATGTGCAGTGACGTCTCCCAATCCCTCTTTTGGAGCTACTCCATTTTTACGTATAACCAACCAGGCACCAGCTGGGCAGCCCAAGGCTCTGCAGGGTGATGGACAGGGTCCTGGCAAGTCCCCAGTCAGGACACACTGGACAGGGGGACACAGGCAAAAAGTTCCAGCATCGTGCCTGCGGATCAGGAGGGGATCTTCCCTGTATACCATCTGTTGCTCCTGATCATACGTTCCCAAAAACAGCAGGGATGCACAGCGCTTCCTTCCCGCTCCCAACACAGAACGGCCCTGCACTGGGCGCTCATGGTGGGCTGCTGAGCCTGCACTATTCCCTCCATCTTCTTCCCACCCTCCCTACCACCTCAGTTATTTCTGTCTTGGGCTCCCTCAGCAAAGTGCAGAGATGCCTTGATTCTCTCTCTCCTCACCATCCATACTCAGCTGCAAGGGAAAAGCAGCACAAGCAGTGACCGGTAGCAAAGCTCCTGCCTTGCGAGACAAGGAGACCCTGTGCAGACCAGGGCTTACAAGCCAAATACAATGTGAATATTGCCATCTACTTGGCTACGACGTTTGACTAAATAGCAATTAAATAAGAAAAAAAAAAATGACTCCAATGTGAATACTTTTAAGAACACTTGTTGAATGGGGACAGCTTGCCAGTAGCACATGATGTTCTCTTAACTGCTGCACAGTCCCTCTGTCTGAGCAGCAGCATTTATTCCCTGCAGTTTATTGCTTGAAATGGGATAAATGATAGAAAATCTCTCGAGTCACAACATTTACGAGCCACAGCACAAAGCACTGTTTGTTTTGAAAATAAGATTACAACATATACAGTGATTCATAAATATTTGCATTTTATAATTGTTTCTACAAGTGAATTGGCAAGTCAAACCACTAAGGAATGTGATTCTCCCCCTACAAAGAGAGTGAGCTGCAGAATTTTAACTAGTTTCATTCTTACTGTCTGGGAGCCCTGGTCCCTTTTCCTCTCTCAGAGCTCTTTTCTTGTGACATGTAAGGGAAAAAATTACTCATTTTTCCCCTGTCTGCCTTCTTACTCGGAGCTGTGCATGTTAGCTGGAAAAAGCAGATATTCCCGAAAAGCAACAACACTGGCAGGAATAAGGCAATGGTCCGTTTCAAGATAGAGATGATGTTTCATCAGATTCCTGCAGTTCCTACCTTGTACCTTGTAAAAGTGTCTATACTTAAGGCTATGCTGCCACAGAGAGGCAACATGCTCCGGCTCTTGCTGAACACAGAAATCCATCCACTGAATTTCAGACAGGAGGACAACAAGGCTTACAAATGCTATTTACAGTGATATGAAAGAAGTCCCTGTAATACTGGGGAATCCAGAAGACGCTTCATTAGCCTATGACACCAGGATAGTGCACACCCTCAGGAGTGCCCCTCCTGAACTCCAAGTATCAGGAGAGCCACTTACAGATGTTCTTCTCCTCCTGCCTGACCTAAGGACACCGGAGGCTGGAAATCCCTCCCTGGCTGCTGAATGGCAAATCAAGAGTACATGGAGAGGAACTACTAAGTCACTTCTCTCTCCTTGCTCATGCAGTATGGAAGGATAGGGAGGGACCTTCAAACAGAAAAAAAAAAAAAAAAAAAGTCGCAAAACAACTACCACACAGCAGCCCAAAATTGAGATGGTCAATCTGACAGTGCTCAAAGCAGTGATAGCATTACATGACGAAAAAAACATCTAGGACTGGAGCTTGTGGCCAGAACCCCATGAAACAGTCCCCTGCTGTGCCTTGTGGGTGCCTACCCAGCAGCAAGGATGCTCTCCCAGGCCTCCACCACAAGAACTGCCTCTCCTAGGAAAAGGAGAAAATGGCAGGCACAGAATTTTATTTCAGAGTAATCACTGTCAAACCCTCCTTTCCAGAAAGACACATATCCAGGCTTTGAGGTTTTGCTCTTTTTCAGCACTGAGTTGGAGGCAGAACGGGGAGTTCAGGCAAGGAAACATATGGCAGGACTTGGTGCCACAAACTCGTCACCCTGGGGTTCCCTCCACATTAGTAAGGGACAGCACTGTCATCAGGACAGGTGTGTTTGTCGAGCAAACTGGGATGCAGAGAGAGAAACATATCTGAAACTGAAGGGAAATAAACACATTTACAAACGCTAGAAAGAAATTCCCTGCATTCACCTGCCACAAAACAAGTCTTCCTTTACTGAAATGACAATCAATGGCACACAAGGAAGAACAAATGTGCTTAACATACACAACTACAACAGAATTTCAAAGTTGGATCAAGCACACCCATTCAAACTGACCACAGCTGCACTTTACTTCTCCATTTTGGACACTGGCTCCTTTCCTTCCTTAGCCTGTGTACCTGGCAAGCTTCTTGAGATGTCTCCCAAATTCCAGCAAGCATACCAATTTCAGATCATTTGAATGAGGCTGTTGCTAAGCAACACCTTTTCTCTCTCTCTCTCTCTCTTTTTTTTTTTTTTTTTTTTTTTTTTGCCCC
>VXAV01000127.1:806291-830466 GCA_013399715.1 Alectura lathami
CGGGCCTGCTCGGTGCGGCCTCCCGAAAGCCCAGCAGGGACGGACTTCCCCTGGCACTCCTAGCCAGTGTTTCCACTTGAGGCTTTTGCAGATGAAAAAAATGAGCCAGTCATGCTCAAAATGTCAGTACATCTAAATAAAACGTTTTAATGTCACAGTGGTACACATGAAGTGCGAATCCTATTAAAAAGCTTTCTGATTTGTGCCCCTTGCTTTGCTCACCGGGGCATTTAGGGTCCAGTGGGCCATCCCCTGGGCAATGAGCCTGTTTCCTAGCGGAGGGGCCGGCAGAGCCACGCCATGCCAGGCTCAGGGGGCTGCAGATCGCATGGAAGGGGTTGCCAAGCCCGACTCCTGCCCCCGCCACCCAGCGGGATGGCAGCTGCTGCTCCCGCACGGCCTAGGCCTCAGCCAGGAGCACTGCGCTGTGTTTATTCCTGGAGCTCAGAGGGCACCTGCAGCTGACTTTCACAGCCATATTCCCAAAATTGTTTGTTTCTTCCTATACCAAAAAAAAAAAAAAAAAAAAAAAAAAAAAAAAAANAAAAAAAAAAAGTCGCCTGGCATCTCACAGAGTTTTGTGAAGTCCAACTTTTTGGAAGTCCAACATTTCAGTACAGCTGCATCATATTGAAGATGCACCCCAGCTTAGACAAACAGTTTTCCAAATAAAACTTCCACAGTAGGGGGGTGGAACTAGATGATCTTTAAGGTCCCTTCCAACCCAAGCCATTCTATGAATCTTTTTCAAAGCCTTTTCTCCTATACTGATGTAACACAAAGAAATATCAGTGTAAGAACATGCTCAGTACACAGAATAAGCAGTCCAATCACAGATCTTAAGGGAGACTGTCCTCCCAGGAAAGAGTAGAGAAGTAAGAAAACCACAGAAATGTCCTACATTTGACTGCAGAGACGAGTCTACTTATGCAGTTTGCAGCACTGCCTCATATCATCAGTGTCTCAGCAATTCAAGGAGTTATTACACAACATAACAGATGCTTAAATGTTACAGATCTCACTAGCGAATGAAAGCCATACTACTTTGCTATCACCTGCTTCAGCGCAGACAGGAAATAGCTGACCCACACACATGAATTTTTCTCTCACAGCAGAAATTTCTTTCTTTCCTGGGGAGCAGCATGGCTCTGTCCGTGCAGATCAGCCCCGTATAGATTCCCCAACAGCCCTTCTGTGCAGGACTGCCACTTCAAACCACAGCACAGAGCCCAGCATGCTGCTGGCCTGCGGGCTGTCCCTGCCCTCCCTGGCACAGGAACTCCCACACTGTCCTTTTCCTTCTGTGGCCTTTCTACCCTACCACTGACTCAGCCCCGTGTCCCCACTGCCAACAGCTGCCGCCCTGTGCCAAGGCCCCCATCTCCCCAGTCTCCGGAGTCCTTGTTTCCATTCCCCCTCTCCTCTCCCTTTCCAGTTCTAATGCACACGAGCAGCCAAGCCCATACAGGCCAGAACAGGTTTTTTCCATGGTCAGAGAGATCCAGGTGAGACTGGCCTGACTCTCGCCTGTCTCCTGCTGGGGCTCTGCTGCAGGTTGCCTCCAGCACTTCATGAGGAACATTTTCCATTACATTTTTCATTTCCAGCTCTCAACCTTTCTATCATATGATTTCAGGTTAAAACAGCAGGAATTTTGTACAGCTTATCTACTTCAATATGATCTTTCTGTCAGCTGCTAGAAAAAGATTAGTAGACATTAAAGCCAAAAGCCAAAATCCAGCTGTGATTCATCTCCAGCTTCACCCTAGAAACTTAACCTCATTCGAAATACCTGACTTTTTCTATCTGAAACCAAGGGTTTGTACACATGAACCACCATTTATAACCTTAACACTTGCCACAACACACTTTCAATGAACATAACCAGATTTCCTCGGCTGTGCATGTTTTTTCGTGATTAACATAGTCCAACAGCTCAAATAGAGAATACTGTGTAGTCTCAGCTGCTGAACAGGCCTTTAGTGGCTGCTCACCACCCTGCAGGACCACCAGCACTGCTTTTGCCACAGGCAGGTAAAAGAAGAGTGACAGAAGGGTCACATAGTCTTAGGCCACCAGCATACCCAGGCAAGGGCTCTAACCATGGCCAACAGGGAAAAGAAGGAGAAAATGTAAACTTTACAAGATATTGTCTCTGGCCGTCTCTGGCCTTAAAGATAACACCTTTGTGTATAATAAGAAAACACACACAACAGAAAAATAACTTACTGGTGTTTCCCACTGGATCCTTGAAATAAAGGAAGAATCATCTGACAAGAGGTCTTTCTCCAAACCAACAGTGTCTGGTGCTCCTGCTGGCACAGCTTTTCCAGGGGATCCAGGGCAAGCTTCTGCCCTAAGCACATAACACCTACAATGATACATGGTTTATATGTATTATACTGGATTAGCAATGAGCTAAATGTTATTTCTGCCATTTTAAAACTATTCCCACATTTAAGAGTGGTTATATATCATTTCACAGAATTCGTACTCTTTCGTGAGCTATCACTTCTGTGTCCTGTATTAATTTCTTTTGTATTTTTCATCTCCCTTGTGTTAGGGCAGCCGTTCCTAAGCTGCAGTCCACAGACTCACGGCAATTGATCTACAGGAAAGATCCACATCTCTGCATTGCCTTTATGATGTTCAACAAACCTTAAAAGAGAAGGACACTATTCCTCCCCTTCACACCACCCCTTGCCGAATACTGAGACTCCGTATGCCCATGGAAAGGCAGAGAATCTGGGGAGTCACTGTCCATTTTCTATTCTAAAGAACAATGGTTTCATAATGGAATTTTCCAAGAAATCTGGCCATATAACCAATTAGGATAATTAAGAAATACATAAAAGTATGTATCTGTCACAAAGTGTGCAGACTCCAGAATTTTGCAGATCCTAGACACTGGCTTGATCCTCTAATTTACACTGACATCGCATTACAATGACCTGTCTACATGTGACATTAAGCATAATTTAATGCTTGTTAATCAACAATGAGATGAAGTGTAAGCCCTGCTTTCCTTATCTAATGCTTTTTTTCCCTCTGCTGAGAGAGTTAGAGGATTTGTCTTGTTCTGTCTATCATCCTCTTTGGTAAACACCAATCACTGGAGTAAATCTGATAACTAGGCTGACTTCTGACCTCTTGGTTCATATTTGTGTCATATATAAATATGTTGCTGGCAATATTTTCTGGTGGCAAACTACTTGTTTTTTTTTATCACATTAAAGAGAAACGTAGTATAGAACAGAACATAAGGGAATTTCAAAGCATTATAAATATAGGATTAGGAAACTTGCCAGCAATATCTATTGCTGACAGCTGACTTTATTAAAGTTCATCAGCATTAATTGCCTCATTGTTGAATGACTTTTGCATGTAATTATCACCAGTCTAAACACAGATTGCCTCAGGTACAGTATCTAATGTGATCATGTGTTCTGAATCCTATTAATATAGCAGAGATGTAGCAGAGATTATTCTCTCCCTAACAGTAAGGAAGTGTAAGAAGCAAGAGAAACAGGGGGAAATGATTTGGCTTAGCCTAAACAGTGTAAGTTTCTCTGCATCATTCCAAGATTTCCAGCAATGCTTTGGTGCCATAGATGCTGAAGCGAGACTTGGAGATGCCAGTTCCATACCAGTGTCATTTATCTCAAGGACAAATGAAAATTCCTGCACCCCACTAGAAAGAAAATGCCTGAGGCATGATTGCTAAAATGGGCTTTAAACGTCATGCTATATTTTAATAGACAGAAAGATGGATACATCAATGTCTGAAGTAATAATTCTTAGATTATATTTATCAGAACAAGGCAAGGCTGGAATTGTAATATGAAGAAGCCTAAGCTCCAGTATTGTAAGCTAATACCCAAGGAGAGAGGATGAAAAAAACCTTCTTTGAACTTCTATGCTGTTGTAAGATGTTTTCAAGATCTAAAGGCTCAGCATCAAAGACAAAATTTCATACATTTTTACACCAACCTAAAATCTTCATACCATATATTGCTATCCCATTCCCAAACTCTACTTTCTCAATAAAAAATAAAGAAATCAATTACAGCTCCCTTTCCTCAATGCACCATCCCATCTGAGACCCGCTTAGCAAAATACACTCTACTCTTTCGAATCCTTACATGCAATAGACACATTAAGGTTTTAAAATGTGTATCTTCTATACATAATTTTGCTCACAGATGTATTTAACACCTTCAAAAGGATCATCTCAAAGCTTCAGCATTGTCTGACGAAGGAGTTGCTTGTCATAGCAAATTTTGTCAAATACCCACCCTTCTCATGTATGTACCTGCCTTTGTGCATACCTACCTATCATCCACCAGGGTTCTGCTGTGACTTTTCAGCAAAATTTCTGTTCACAGTAGTGTTTCAGCCATAGATTTAACAATGAGTGACTTCAAAACTGTTACACAGTATTTAAAAATACAGCATGAAAAGCTACTGAACAAAGACTTCAAGTAGTCAATAAAAGATTTGACTGTGGAGCACAGACAGCTTCAGGAATTTTGTATTATTTTTAAACAGTACTAAGCAGTTCTTGATTTGATTTTGTGTATTGTATAGGGCTTTTGCAGTCCTCTTGTAAGAAAAGTAGCTGCAGACAAATGCTTGAATAAAGACTTGTCACATTATTACCTTCCCTTACCCCTCCTCACATTGCTTTTTCTCTCAAGTTTATTAGCATTAATAACTAGAAGCACTGATGTAGCCTTTTAGGGTATTAGACTGAACCTGTAAATTAATGCATTGGTTCATCACAATTCATTAATCAAGCCTGTGTTGGATTGAACAGACAGCAGATTATTAAAGACACCAAATTACACAGACGAAAAAACCCAGCTCCCAGAGGGTCAGCTGTAACGCGAATGGTTTTGCATAAAACCATAAACCTGCTATTAAATTAAAAACAGGCAAAAATTATGTCCACTGCTTATCTAAAGTAATTTTTTTTAAAGGGATGTTACGCTAATTTACTTCTTAACTGGTCCTGGTTACACAGCAAAGGACTAAAGGTTAACTGCAATGGCTCCTCTGATGCTTGGTTAAGCAACTTACACTAACATATCCTGACTGAGGTGAAAAAATTAATGAAATTACTACTGTAATTCATTACTAATGGAAAATTGTCAATGCTTTCAGCCAGCAGTTCACACAAATTTTCTGCAGACATGAAGACCTAGTACAGTGACTCATGCTCTTAGACTCGCTACTCTTATTTCAAGTCCCAGCACCATTCATCACAGCTGAACTCTATGCCATGCTATCTAGCAAAGTTTAGCAACCTTTGATCTCAATATCTGAGGTCTTTCTATGCCTGTGACACAGGTTTATGAGCAAAGAAAAAATAACATGTAATTTTCAGCATCAATTTAAAGAATGCTAAAATAAACAGAGACGAGAGCAGAATCACTGCAACTAGCATCCACAGTATAACAAAATAGGAAAGATTGTGAGTTGATAACTAATGATGCCAAATGCAGGGTGTAAATTTCATAAATCAATTACCAATTTAAAGGACGTTTATAATAAAATATTCAGTTAGTAAAGAGCCCATTGTGCCACATAGTCTTCTTTTGCCTGATTTCCCTGTATTTTTCACTAAAGTACAACTAGAACATCAAAAGTAGTATAGCAGTGACATTCACCCCTGAAGACTCATCTGTGACTACTGTAATCATTTACTTACAAGAAAGTTATATTCAGTCACTTTGACATAAATAAAATATTAAGTATTATTTGACTACATATAACATGAAAATCTTAATAGAAACGTTCTTTTATGTTAATTTATAGGACACTGTTGTTTTATGGTTGTGGGGCTATGCTGGGAGGAAGCTAATAAAGCCAGTGTTTATGATCTTCCCATTGATTCACTTTTTGTTTGTGAGCAAGAAAGATACTGTTTCTGACGGTCATAAATACCCCAGAGAAAAGAATTGCACAGCATGGTTCTCAGTAGAGCAGCAGGGTTAAATTATGCAAACAAAAGTTAAATTTTAAGTATCAGTACAGCTTTTCCTAAGGAGAAGAGCAGAATTAAAAGAAGTAGGGAAACCAATGCCCATAGAGGAACTCAACAAAGCAGACCCAAAGGTTGTGCATCCCCCCGTGTGAAACAGAAGACTAGCGCAGCAAGAGCAACACCAGAATGGCAGACACTTTTAATGGAGGAAGACAGCAGATCTGGTGTGAGTGACCTCCTTCCCTCTCCGTGGGCAGTGGGGCACTGCTGATAGCATTCAGCAAGCCTGACCAGAAAGTGACCCAAGTGACATATGATGTCCTCAGGAGAAGACAGTGCAAGTAAATGGTAAAAGGAGGTGGACAAGCCTCTCTGCAGATGCTGCCCATTCCTTGTACTCAGTCCAGAAGCATCTCACCAGCTACTCTCTGGGCTGAAGGCTAAGGCAGGCAGGATCCCAGTGGTCCTTGGATGGCATTTCTCTGGCTAAGCTTTTCCCAGGTTCAAAACCAAGCATTTCTCATAACTCGGTGAAGGGTATTACAAGAACTCTTTTTCAAACTCCAGCTAGCGCTGGTGTCACAGCACACCCAAGCCACAGGGAGAGCAAAGAGGTGAGCAAGAAGATGTCTGTCATCTTCACTTCACAGTTGTCACTCCTGTGGGCTCAAAAATTAGGTAATGCAACCTAGAAACCAAAGGAAAGATAAGGTCTTTAGGGACAAAGCGTGCTTGGAATTTATTTAATTTTAAAGCCTCTGGTTATGTTATTTAACACATGAAAATGACTTACACTTCTAAGTTAATTTTCATTAAAATCATCTGGGCACCACTCTTGTGTACACATCTGTATCACTACGCTACAACGTACTGCATCAAGTGCCATCCTTATAGCCAGTATCCCAGGCTCAATCTCTACTTCAAACACAGGACCAGTAACACCCAGTGTTGCAATTTATTAACTTTTCCTTCAAGCTCTTATGATATTATTTGTAAACCTCGCTCTAGAGTTCAGTGGGACAGTCCGCTCAGTCCCATTTCTCTGCACACCTGAAGACCTAGCACAGTGGCTCAACCCTCCCACTCTTCTGCCAAAATGTTCTGAAACAGTTGGGGGGGGCTAGGGGAGAATCTTAATACACAGATGTAACACTGTTGTAATAGCTGAGCTTTCTTATATTACAAGGAATTTTTCTTTTGTAAGATATTTGTTGTATATATCATATAGACATGCATATCATAAGATATTACAAGGACTAATTGTACAACAAAGAATACCTTCCTAGCATTACAAAAATTTTAAAAAATAACGTTGAATCTGCTGCTTAATTATATAAACTCTGCAAAGAATAACATGATTTAAATTTATTATGCAAATGCTCTTAATTTATGACAGATTGCTACTTCAAATACAAGTATTAAATCTCTGTTAGATTCGTTGAGGTAATGCACTAATATAAATCACTAAGGTCTTAAATTCCTAAGTAGCAATAGTGTTTGTTAGATGCAAATAAGGATTACTTTAATTAAAATACTATCCTCAGCATCTCAGAAGATTTAATCCAAATCTTTATATAGGGCACATTCATTATCTATCTTCAGTTAATAAAAATATGACCTACTTTGGTTACATTTCAGAATTTAACGTTGATTACCATTTTGTTAATAGAAATAAGATCCTAAAGACTTTAAAGACAAGCCGAAAGCAATTTTGCCAGCCTAATTAAAATACTATTTAACAGCCTCAGAAGGAGCTTTACATTTATTCGTAACTGTAGAGGTAGACTTTTTAGAAATGTTAAGATATTGAATTAGACGTCAGAATCCTAAAAGTACACCTAAAGATAACAACTGAGACTTATAACCAATGAGCTTAAAACATAGCCTGAAGAGTGCTGGCGAAGAACTCCCAAACCCCACAGGGACACTTTCAAACAAAGCGAGCTGTCCTGATAAACTCAACAAGACTACTCACTGCTGCAGGAGGCAGCCCATACCATGTGTCTTGGCAGAAGAGAGGCTTAAATTAATCATAGCACTCCAAATGGAGCGTCAAGTTTCTGCTAAGTAGTAGTTTCCAAGGAGACATGATGCTTATCAAAATACTATGATGCACAGTAGCCTGCCAGATCTAAGACAGTATCTGAATGGGATAGTGCACTTCTTAAAGTGCAGCTTCCTCTGGATTAAATCAGGGACACTGTAAGCTCAGTGAGAAGACAATGTTTTAAGGGAGCAGGGGGAGCACACCTCCCCACCACACAGCTTCTCTTCTGCCTACTGCTGCAGGATTACAGGAGGTAAATGTGGAGGGGCAAAGTGCAGCCACACAGTACATATCCTCTTCTCCATGAAAAAAGTGAGACAAAAACACGCATCCTATAGAGACAGTGTGTCAGAATTTGTCCTTCAAATCACCACATTTACAACATCCTAAAAGTATTTATTTTTGAAGCTAAGAACATAAGGTGATGGCTGAACGCAAAGCCTTGCCCATTCATCACCCAACGAAAACACTAGCGTATAGAGTTTCTCTCATTAGGTTTAATTCAGATTGGCCACCTCTAGTTATTACTGCTTTATTAGAAGGTTTCGAGGGACAAAAAAAATCTTGCTGCTTTCAGGAGACACAATGTTTATGGCCTTCTGCTAACAGTTGTTATCACCTCCTACATTGTAAACCTGAAAGAACTGTGGGTGACTGATGCCACAACTCTATCGTGAAAGTGTTCCCCACAAGTGGAAATTCCCAGCTGAATTACAGGCAGTACATACTGTTCCTTCCCTCTTGGTCTCCACCACGCAGGAGCTCACAGGAGGCGCAGAGGACCAGCAGCAGGTCCTAGCAGTACAGCAGTGCTCTCAGCACAGGCCCAGGGCAGGGCACATGTGGTGCTGAGGGACACTCCCTGTGCAGGGACTACTCTTTCACTGGCAACACGAGACATGGCAATGCACCTCATGCTCATGCTTCAGCTCCATGGCTGCTCAGGTTAGCATAGCAGCCCCAGCACTGCACGGCCATGGGGACTGGTGGCTCAGGGCCTGCTGCCATGGGACAGGTGTGACATGGCGCAGCCACGCCGCAGCCGGTGATGCTCACATTGTGCTGTCACACCTTGCACTGCCCGGCACCCTCTGCTCCATTTCCTCATACTGTTTCTAGCACCATTTTCGAGACCAAGGTCCCCTGCCCCAGCAACATCCCGCCCGGCACACGCCTGAGGGCCTACCCTCCTTGATCCCGGACAGCCGATCACCGTATGCAAGCAGTTAATTTTATTAGACAAGGAATTTTTTAAGCCTAAAAAAACTGATGGCATTAGAAAGCTCATTGTAAATTTTACATAAAGAAGCCTTGTCTCTTTATCGTGTACATAAATGTCACCCACTGAAAGACTGTTGTCACAAATGTCTCCCATGAGTGCCAGATCTGTCTGTAACACAGCATATAAGATGCTCGTTCTTCTGGTAACCTGCACTTTTCAGCGATTATTAATTCCTTAAACATTTAAAATAGACCTTTTCACTTGTGCTTTCACCTCGTCAGGTCACTGCAGCTATGCAAGCCTGCATGGCTTACAGTCCCCCTTTCAGCATTCATTTTCAAAGACACATAAAGCACACAGACAAACCAAGAGTCAAAAGCAGACTCCTGAGGCTAAGATCTGTTTTTCCCCAAAACTCTTCCATATGTTAATATAACTCCCTTTTACCAGGTTTCATGCATGAGACAAGGGACTCTAAAATATCCCTTATCTCAGGGAAAGCACAATAGTCAGTATTTTTCCCCTTTCAACTCCCAGCTACTCTTCTCCACAAGAGCAGAGGCTGGAAAGATGAGGGACAGATCTGCTAGAATACTGTCCTTATCTCTCTTCCTCTATTATTAAGAAAGTGAAAAATATTTTTAAAAAAATAAACATTACCTCCAAACTGGAGGCAGGCTTTTGTGAGATAAGCCACTCCTCCGCATCCATATTCCACCGAAGGGATTCATACTGGGCTCAGTATCTTCTAATGGTTTCATCAGTTAACATTAAATTGCTTTCAGATAGGAAAAGAATTTTCCTTGCACTGCACTAAATAATTTGCCTTTATATAGGCTGCATAAACTTCATTTCTGAAGAGGAGCAAACAATTCTTGTTCCATCTATGTAAGTGACAGCTTACGGCTTCTCGCAGATTGGCTGTCTGTATCCCATCCTGTGCTTGGCTGTGTGGTTCACTCTCAGTGTCTGGTCGTTTGCTTACACTTGGCAAAGGGAAAGCTGTTTCACAGTGAGAATGCGGAAGGATTGTGCTGCGGAGCATGGAGCTATGGGGCTGAGGTCTTCCTGCCTTCACAATGGCCCTTAGTGTCACTGCTGGAACTGCCCTCATATGGAAGCAACCCCTGTAACAACCTGCACATTAATGGCATAACTTCCCACAGAACATATGTAACGTTTCTGGGACTTACCACAATGGGCAACAATTCTCCATACTGACAAAGCTTCCTATTTCTGACCAGCCAGGGGTTTTCGTTTCACCCTTTTCACTTTGTATCCAAAGGCAAATTTCTACATTTTGGAACAACTTCCATCATGTTCGACCTTTAGCAACAACCTGAGCTTTACTGCAGATTATTTGTTCACATACTAGTTCTTGTTCATAGGTTTAGCATGTTCCAGCATCCCCTCTAGCTTTAATAGGCAAAGAATAACAATAAAAAACCCCTTGCCCTTACAGTAGCTTTTCAAATACAGTCTTGCACAACCTAAGAGCTGTCACTTGCGATTGCCACAAGCTATGTTCTGCCATGAAAGTAATCTTTTCCCTGGCCTCTGGTTCCTCTTCTTCTTGCTGCTGGCCAGTACAAAGTTAAGTCTGTTACACAACAACAAAAATCTTCCCTTCAGAATCAAACCCTTAAAACGACTTTTTTTTACACTTTTTTTTTTTTTTTAATATATGAGACCTACAAATTTGTTAAATATTCTGTTATGCCTTCAAGATGTGCTTCCAGAAGTACATCCCAAACCCCCTTTTTTTTTTTTTTTTTTTGCTATTCAAAAATGATGAGCTGGCAATTAAATGACATAAATATAATCTCTTGCTGCTGGCTCAGGAAAAATAAAATCTCATTCCTAACCAGAAAAAACTTAGACCCCCTTGTTACTAATCCTAAAAAGCCCCTGACATTTTGTAACATTTGCTACAGCACTTTTAATGATGTGCTGTTAGCAAGAAATATTCTGAGAGCTGTAGCACATTCCTACTTCAGATCCACAAGAAACATAACAGCTAGCTTCCTCTTAGGACTTTCAATCTCACTTTCTGCCTAAAGGCAGGAAAACTTTTTGCTGCTAAACAATTATCCACAACTCATTTGTTTCAACTCAGCAACGAATTTACAGGGAAAATCTACACACTACATGAGTAGGAGATTTATTTCTCCTTTTCACAAAGCTATTACTAGTAACAATGCAAGAATACCAATTATTAGATTTTTCATTGTCTCCAACGGATAAAATTCACGATGTCCAAGTTTTCCCTGTTACTGAGTAGGTTTGCCTTGTACAATGAGTCTCAGCTCCGGGCTGATGACATGGTTTAAATTTAGTTAGCTTTCTCAATGTATTTGGTCTGTTAAATAAATGTTTCCGGGCAAGTACCAGTGCTCCCGTGGGTATTACAAAACCTAGCACACACTGAGTAACCTACCTTCCATCGCTGCCTAAAAGCAGAGACCTTAAACAGCATCAGCGTGCTGTCTGTACACCCAAGCCTTGCCCCTGCCTCCAGCTGTCCCAGAGGCCCCACAGGGAGCCCCTCGGCAGGCACACAGGACACGGGTCCCCCTGCAGAGCCACAGAGGAGCGCAGCATGCAGCCAAGCAGTGCCAGCCACAGGCACCTGCCATTGCTGCCAGCTTTCTGGAACTCTAACGGCCATTCCAGTGGGGTCTTTTCTTTCCCTCCCATTCTTGCTCTTATTAGATGTGCCATGTCTAACTCATACTTAGAGGGCAGTTCTTACCCATAGCAAATTCTTGACCCATAACAGGGTTGCAGCAGTTAAACCCTGTAACACCGCTGACCATCCTGTTATCATCTGAGACTGTCTTTGCAATCGATGTGGAACTGAAGCACACAAGGCTTCCATGACATTACACACTATTTGAGCAAGGCCAATGCAACATCTCCACTCCAGGTTTCTATAACATCAATGCAGAAAAAAAAAACTCATAAAAATTAAACACTTACCTACGTTCTCTGATCCCACAAACAAGAGGACATTTTTTTCTGAAAGGGATTTGCCAACCCTCCTGGTCTTTGCTTTGCAGAACACCCATGCTTTGAAGGCAGCCTGCTCCTGAAAGCTGCCGGTCACCTCTTCAATCTTTCCAACCACCCGGAACGCCTGGCTTCCCCGTCTTGTAAGACTTTTTCAGGTTGTTGCCTCAACAAAGCCTCTATCATCCCTCAGTCATTTGAGGAAAAATTCTAAGAATTGTTCCAATTTCTTTTCACAGCCTACAGCTCTTGAGCTAGGTTAGTCATCTCTATACCCATGAAACTTTCCATTATTTGTTCTCAGTTGTACAGGCTGTTTCAGCTATAAAGAGAAAACGACAATGAAGCCACACACTTATTTCAGGCACTTCCCTTTGAAGCCTGGATACAGTTGCAACGTCTTTGCTTATATTCCCAAACCTCTTTCCAGGGAGTCATCAATCCAAAACAACTTTCTTTTGGCTCCTCTGAGAGCCACATCACCAGTGTTTTTGTTGCCGTCTGTTGCTTTCTAACACCTCCACTTCTACCAAATAAAAACCAGCCTCTGGCACAGACCTATCCCTATAGCTCCACTTCTGTTCAGCATCTCACAAGGACAGTGCCCTCATGATTAACTCAGTTTGCTTCAAAAAAAAGAATTGCTTTTTATATTGTCTTCACTGAAAGGTATTCGTAGCATACACTTCCATAAAAATGTACCCTGCTTCTGTATAATACTCCAAATTCACTGATCGAGCAGAGACCAACAAAATCATTTTGCATTTTGTTTTTTCTAAGTGCATCCCAAGAACATCAAATGTACATTGATGTCAGCACCTTCTGTCTTAAAATCATGGCCTTGATTTTGCACTGCAATGTTCCTTGTGACTAGCAGGAGTGTCAGCTCTACCAGGAATGGCCCCATGAGGGCCTAGAGAGCATCCTACCTCCAGCCCTCCAGCAAGCAGTTACCCAGACCTACGACAGTACAGGGAGTCGCCTGCTAAGGTCTGCTCAAGAAAATTGTGATCATTTCACTATTTCCTGCACAAACCAGTCATGTCTTACCCTCAGAAACATAGAAGCTGGCAATAAGAAGCCAGCAATAAGAAGCCATTGTTCTCATGCAGATTGTTTGTATCAAGTTGCATCCTAAAATGGCTCTTTGGATTCAAACTATGATATGCATATATAATGAGTAATATATATATAATGGGAAATACTGATAAAACGCTTACCATAATTCCATGATCAGCCATTTTCTAACGTATGATACAAACTGATTACTTGCATTATGATGTTTAAGGAATGAAAAGAAAATCAAAAATGCAATGATTGTTACCTTATTAGCATAAAATTAAAGCATCTGGATACATAATTGACTGAAAAGACTAAGGTATTCATTTTTAGAGTCCAAAGAATTCCTTAAATTAATGTGAAAATCTGTCTTCTAGGCAATTTTTTCTGTCACTCTGAAGAGTTCTCTTTGCTGCGGGTTAATACTGTGGAGTTGGAAAATATGAACTAATATTGATGTAAAAGCCAATATACGAAAATAGCTCAGAACAATAACTGCAAAATGCTATTAGCATATTTACATTTCAAGCTCCATTTATGTTGATAATTAAGCATATAAACAACCATAATTCTAGCATAAGATAACATAAAATTAAGTATACCTACAAAATACAGAACCAGAACAGAGTACAACCAGCACTGCATGTGTTATGGACAAGGAAATAGGATAATAATGGTTAATAATACTGTAAGATATATGAAAGTTGATTCCAACAAGTGCACTATTGCATAACACAAGCCATTTCAGTTTTAAACTCTGGCAGAAATACAGTATGTGCAACATTTCATCATCTTACTTCAAATGAACTCTAACATGATTATGTTTCTATTTTCACAGATAAGCTGAACAAATCAAGGGACACTAGGTTTTAAATCATCCATATGTGGGCTTCCACTATATCGTTCCACTATGAAGTTTTTTGTATTTGATGCTCATTACAGCTCTTCTTTGCATAATTTATTCTAATCTTGGTGTTTTGTGGGTCATTCACAGAGAAATAAGACACAAACAGTCTTATTATGGGAAAATGAGATAAAACTGCTGAAATACAAAAATTAGCTTTATTCACAGAAAAAAAAAAAAATCAAATCTACTTTTGATTAGTGTTTTAACCAATTTAAATCAAGGATTTTCATCTAAGAGTTCTAGCAATGTCTCATCTTCCCTGTAACAACAAATAACAACTGGGAGCAGAGAAGAGAGAGGGAACTATAAAATTAAATGAGACTGACTAGGCAGAAAAAAAAAAAAAAAAAAAAGGCTGACAAGTTCCCAATATTGATGATGGCCCCCAAGAAACGTACTTCCTGTCCTGGAACTTTGCATTACTTCCACTGAAGCCATGATATTCTCCTGAACAGTAGGGAACTTCTCAGTACGTGCTGCTGACACAGATTTCAAGATCTATCAATAAAACCCATTAATTATAAACAGCGCATCTCTACTACAAACAATGTCTTCAAAGATTAACATGGGAAGAAGGGAGTTTTATTCTGGCTTCTCCCTTTACAGCTATGTTTTTATCTCCAGACCTTGATCACAAGGGGGAAATGGCTGTCAATCACAATTCTAAAAAAAAAAAAAGAAGCTGTAAAAAAATCTGAGTGCTTGTAAAACTGAGTAATTTAATCTGTTAGCAGTCTGATGTCCTCGTTTCCACAGACATCACTACTCTGCCGTAGTATAGATGCAGCAAGACCTGGTATGTTACATGTAATAGCAGAAATCACCTGGATCTCACACTGCCTTTTTGGATGCTTCAGTTAGCACGCGCTGCACAAAGGGTAACGAGAGGCACACTCCTCAGATGCCCAGACCATCCTCCTTGTACCACAGAAAATGCAGACATACAAAATTCTTCTACCAGTCAGATGAAAGGAGCAGAAAAAGCAAAGACATGCCTTATAGTAACAAACCTGCCTGAGACAGCCAGCGCCACCTCCTCCGGAGACCAGCAGATGCCCACCCACGGCATTCAGCTGGGGTTTAGCACACCCTTCTGCAGAGCAGAGCACATCTCGCCGGGATTAGAATGGATGCTCTGGAAGTGTTGCATTCATATCAGAACATCTGTGCAAACAGGGCTGATGTTAGGCTTGGGTTTTTACACCAGTCTCAATGTGTCTTTTTCTTTCTTAGCCCATCCTTTGTTTTCTTCACACTTTATAAACTAAGGGATTCAAAAAGACCAATCAAAGCCCAGATTATTCAAGTCATCAGTCCTGTTGCAGTATCTTTCACTGTAGCCTGATTTTCAAAGTAAAATATGGTTACATGGCTGTGCTGCCCATCTGGAAGCATGCATATTTATACCACAAAATTTTTCTGTAAGTTTTAAATTCAACTTATTCCAACTAAATGAGGTTAACAACCTGAATGAAGTTCCAACAGGTTTGATGAAAACAAGCAGCAGACAGAGAAGAAAAATACTATTGATACTTCAATGATTTATGCAGAGATCATAACCAGTATCAGACACTGGGAAACCCATCTGGGAAGGCACAGTCCTAAGTGTGCTTTCACACTTACGAGGTTTCGTGCACATAATTGTTTAGGCACAAGCAAGTCCGTAGGAAACAAGGCTTTACTAAACATGTCATTCAAAGAACTGTTTATAGTACACTATCCACAAGAAAGCCAGCTTCTTATTTGTTAAATCATATTCTTTGCGGTTTTCTTTTTCCTTACAAGTAAAATGTCTTACTCCAATAGCTGTATACACTTCACTTACTTTTTAGACACTGATACGTGCCCTCTTAACAATCCTCAGGAGTTCTGGCTTCGTTTCCCTGCATTTTGTGCTCTCGTGTCTGCTTCACTTCCTTTGGAGGAAGGAACATGCACCACAGAACGCATTTCGATGACTTTTGTGCCCCAGGGGCTCACACAGGCTTACCCATCTCTTTTAACAGTAGATGCAAACAAACCATCTGTTAACAGACAGCTGCAACGTTCTTCCAAAAGAACAACCTTTAAAAATATTGTTTACTTGTCTGAACACAAGATCTCTCTCCTACCCTTCAAAATAAGTGACTGATTGACAGGTAGGCAAAAGCTTTGACAGAATCAGACTGACATCAGTTTTCATGTTCTTCTTTGCTGTCTGAACAGTATCAGGCTGATCAGATTTGTAATTCTTCTGAAGAACAACAAACCAAGCATAAAAACTGCAGTCCTTTCCTTCGGCAGACTTGTTGATTTGCCCAATGTAAGTTAGTGAGTAACAAAGTCAGCTGTGATAATCAAACTGTGGTTCTGTTTTGCACATTGCTTTTTATGGCTCATGAAATACAGAAATCATCTAGCACTTAGAAAAGCCCTGACCAAACAGTTAACCAAGAAGGCATCAGGTAATAACAACTTTCATGAAAATACATGAGTCTATAACCAAGCGTGACTGGCAGCCACTCACCCTACAAATGGCTTTTCTAACGCAGCTAATTATCACAGCTTTTACAATAGTGAGGGAAAAGTTGGAGAGTCTGCACCTAAACCTGCAAGAAAGATGGCCACAACTGTATGCCTCAGTTACATCTGCAGTCACACACAGTTTGGGATCACATGACTAGGAACACCATTCCTTCCACTTCCCAAGATGAACTGAAAGAATATTCAACCGATTTCTGTGCAAGTTGGATAAGGCCCCAGCTAGACTTAAACGGCCAAGATATTGATATAGGTTGTGCCAAAGCTCCTTACAGTTCTACTTCCAGAACACTGGAGGATTTTAAAGATCTGGCTGAGGACATAAACCCATCAAAGAAAATACTACAATTGGCTTTACCTCAGCTGATACACAGTTTTTTTAATCAACTGATTTCTCCACTTCAGTGGTTTTATACATTTTAGAATAAAAACTAACATTCAGAAAGACATTTCTAGGATTTTTAGATCCCAAGCCACATGAACTTTTTATTTAAATCAACATTCATGTATTTATAGATTAAAGTAAATACAGCAGGAAAAGTTAGCAAATGAACACCTAAGGGTTATTAAGTATATGCTGCCCTCTCGTATTAAAATCCGCTTGCTATGCTTTTTATAAAAATACCTTCACTTTAAAGTGAAATTAATCACTTTTTCTAGCAGGCCATTGTGAAAGACCGTGAGAGATAAAAAAAAAAAAAAAAAAAACATTGACAACAGGGACTGCAGAACTGTTTAATTGAAAGACTACTANGACTACTATTTTAACATGATTTCCTCCCGATCTTTCCTATTTACCATGCAAATATCACAATTAACTCCACATTCCTTTGAAAACGTTATATCATGCACGGAAGTCGAAAAATCATCAATTCTTAATGTGTAAGTTGCTTTCTCCTTATGACAAGAGCATAGCAGCTTCTGACTTTTCTTTTTTTTTTTTGCAGAAAAGCTTGTTTGTCAGGTTGGTCTTTATCTCCCAGCAGCATCTGCAGTCAACTACTGCTTTGGCCAAAGAGTCCAGTGTTTCCTTCTATTTTTATTTTAAGAGAGGAGGCACAAACTCAGAGAAGAGAGCTGCAAGTCCTGCAGTTTCAAATTCCTTTTGTAGCTCAACCAGCGTTGAATATTCTTTGACTTCAAACATCTGAAACCTACATTGTACAAGAGAAATTCATGAACATGCCTCGATTTGTCAGAATGTAATTATCGATTCAGTTACTCTTCTATCCACAACAGTATTAAATTATACCTTTTATGCTGTGACTGTACTTTTGTCTCACACAGTACACTAATCATTTTCTCTTTGCATTTCTTTCCGCTTGAGTCCACATCTACCTTAGAAGTTTTCTGAAGAATCAAGTACTCCTAAGTGACAAAAAGAACAAAACACTAAATGTCAGCTAGCATCTTTTAAGTTAAGGAAAATTCAAAAATCTATATGAAACAACGATCTTTTTCAGAACATGACAATCAAATTTTGAAAGCTCATTCCAAAAAGTGCATTCTTAAGTGATCTAGAAAACGAGTTTGAAAAACCAAAACATTCTCCTCCAGTATCACCACAAAGGCCTGCCCACTGCAGCAGGAGTTAATAAGCACGGACAAGTTCACAGGTGCAGCAGGAGCCCCACATGCTCTAAGCAACAAGGAAGGAGACCATTAGGAATGAGCTACAAATACATCTGTTATTACTTCCTGACCAAAAATTCTCTGTTTTCTGGGATATTTTCTGGGGTGTTTTAGAAGTAGAGGAGACTGAATCTAGCATATTACAGTCAGGAAACACAGGGAATGCAGCAGCATAATTCCAGTGGGAAGCAAAGGAGTATGGGCCACAAGCTTCACTGGTATCTTTCTCACAGAATAACTTCTTTTTCTTAAACACAGAACCAACTTGTTGGGCCTTCCTACTCTCCTAATGATCAATCTCCTTCCAAAATTGTTAATCTTAGAAAAACACACAGAAAATATTCAGGCACAGGTTTCAGTAGTAAATCAATAAAACTAGTCAACATTCATTGTTCCTGCACCTTAATGTTGCTCCTGTCACCCTGAAGAAGAATCAATATTATCTTGCCCATGAACATCAGTCTTCCAGTCAGCCTTAGATCTGAAGCCCATTTTTCCACAGTTTTGACGTATTTTGCCTTCGCTCTCATGTGATCTAAATGCAAAAGGAGCATCCAGATAGCATCCTCTGTACTTGCTCCTTTTGACAAAGTAGTTTTTTCATTGCAAACTGTTGCTGGTTGCTTAATGACATATTTAAGATGCTGCTGTATCCAGAGAACCAGCTCGTGTACCATGGGTTCAGAAAGATGTTTCTTGGCTTGTTCAAGTAATTTATCTTTTATGTCCATACACTGGGCCCTTGTCAGCTTGTCTGAGTTAACAGAAATTTCTGGAAGAGTTGATGGATAACTGACTGGTAAATGAAATAACAGCTTTAAAAGTATATCTGTATCCAGTAGTTCTTTCACGCTGATTTGAATTCTAAATGTGACTCCATCCGTTTCTGGAAAGTATGAAAAAAAAAAAAAAAAAAAAAACACATTAATAGTTTGCTTGAAGCTGAAAAGCGTATTATTAAGCTTTATCTTCTTTATCAATTCAACTCAAATGACTGCCATTCTATGTTAAAAAATGTGGTGTTTTTTTCTTGGTAGAGGGAAGGAGGTGGGTTGCAACCAATGTACTTGCAGGGAATCCTGAAAAGAAACACTTCCATATCATACTAGAAGGAAAGTTATTTAGCACATTCAGAAAAGCACCCACACCTTTTGGCTCTTTTAAAGTCTAGACAAGTTAGCAATAAAGAATTGTCCTAGAAACACTTATGTCAGCTTCTACAGCTCAATAGCAGCAGCAAGGGCAACTGAAAATAGCGGGACGGAGCACTGCCCTAACTTTGCTCCTAGAAAAATCTGTAGGGCTTTTACCATCAATACCAGCACAGGCTTGTACTGAGTATTTCTGAAGACCTAACCATGCAAAGGCAGTTAAACAATGAAAAGAGACATGGAAAGAAAAAACAGTCACAAATTTTTCATGCCCTACAACTTTTGGGGAAACTATGTTTAATTTTTTTCTGTCAACAGTTGAATTGAGATAATTAAAACGTCTCTGTTGTACATTTGACCGTAAGTACTACAAACATCCATACAGGCATGCATATACACATATAAAAATGTGTACATATACCTGCATATGTACTCAAAACATGCTCTCGGTCTGTTTCAGAATATAATTATTTTTAGAGTGAAAAGTATGCATACAGTACGGAGCGAGAAGGACAAACGACCACACTCTCCTGATAAACCACATAATTCAAGACATTGACTACGAAAGTTAAGTACAGTAATTCCTACAATAAAACCCTTCTTTCACAGAAAAACAACATAAAACTTCATAACGGGGAAAGAGTGGACAAAGTCCTAACCTCCTCTGCAATAAGAAAAGATGGTATCAGATGCAACATGATCTTCTTCAGATGTTCTCTGCCTCACCCCTTTGATGTATTCCAAAAACTTCACCTAATTTCTTACGCCAATTGCTTCAATGTCAGGTTGATTCACCTCACAAGGGCAGGAGAAGCCAGATTTGAAAGGCAGATTAGAGCAGAGCTGAGCTTCCAAGGAGCTCTTTTGAAGTGACTTGCCTTCTTCTACCTTATCTTCCTTCACATGACAGTCAGCCAAATTATGTTTTAGTATTGCTGACACCACTAGCCAACCTCAGCACTACGATTTTATATTTAAACCCTATTAACTAAGTGAAAGAAACAAAAAGTGACTTGGACAGACAGAAGTACTTTACAGAGCTTAGCCAAGGGTCCATTCCCAAACTTCCTTCCTCATTCATACAAAGAACACTCTAAGGCAGAGCAGTCACAAAATAAAATAATTGAGCCCTCCAAATCCAAAATCAAACTCTACCATTACCATAAAGAACCCTCAGACAAACAATCACTACCTAAACAGAGCCAGATCCAGTGCTGAAAGCAGGAGATGCAAACCCAGTGAATTAAACGACATTACACCCCTCACACCCACACTTCAGCCACTAAGGATCAAGGCCTCACTCCCTGCTGACAGGAGCTGCACTCCAGCCTTGTGAGCCTCTACCAAAGATTCCAGACTGCTTTAAAAGCAAGCTGACTCCTGAAAATAAGCCTTGGACGAGACGCAAGTCTCCAGAGCACGCGCCTGGCAGAAGGCACCGCAAGCAGTCCTGCCTCACAGGCAGGGGGCCTCGAACCTTCCCGCACCAGCCTGTCTTTGGCTGAACCTGCCCCACCAGCGTTCCTCAAGGCCAGCAGCTACAGCTCGGCTGTCCCTCGGCACATGTAAGCACAGCGCTGAGGAGGAGCCCCCCTCACAACCCACCTCTCAGCAGCCTGCTGGTGCCACCATGCTGGGTGCTCACCGCGGGCAGTGCTGGCCTCCGGGCACCCCGCCTTTGGCTGCACAATGTCAGCATCACCTCCTACCTGCCCAGCAGCTGCTTCATTTCACACTGTTGCCAATAAATTTTGAAATGCACAGTCTGGACATGAGTAGAGGAACAATACTCTATTGCCAGTTTAACCACAGTGACAGAAAACCAAGTTACATCTCTCATCATCCTGCTAGGATTTTTTCACGGACTTGTCACAACAGACCTCACCAACTTCAAGTAACCAAGGGACAGCTAGACAGACCAAGCCTGCCACTTCAGCAAGGGCCTCTCTCTGCCTTGACCACGTCCATATGCCTGCAACAGCCTCACACCTCTCCCTCCGATGACGAACTGATCCCAATGCAGCCGCACAGCTGCGCATCCCGAGGCGGATCACTCCAAGCCATCGCAAAAAGCCCAGCCACGCTCATTTACGTCCGCTTCAGGCTTACTCGTAAAAAGGAGAACTGGTTTGAAACGTGTGCGTGGCTACAGCGTGCAAAGGTTATTTAAGCACCGCGGCGCCCATGTTCTGCGCCAGCGCTGCAGACTGCCAGCAGAACAAAGAGCAAGCGCACGCCGTCCTCCGTAACGAGGCTCCAAAGAAACATCTCCTTTGTTCACATGCACCACCAGGTCTGAGTTGCCTTTGCAGCAAAATGGTGATTATTTCTGAAATAAAGGGTTGGGCATGACTGTTCTGTTGGCATTTAATGTGCTAATAAGACTAAACTCAATCCATTTTAACCTATTTTCTCCCATGCTTATCAGTATATTTAGCTGTAGCTTACTTCAGATTTTGTCTTACGTTCCATGTCAACCAGACATATATCCCCCTCCTCTCCTGCCCAAAGGCATTTTGTGCAACACATGCATTCTATTTTTAAATTCAGAAAAGGGTACCTATTAAAGTACAAGCTTGGAATATATAAATATATTTTTATAGCAAACTGGGTGAACAAACCAGAAGAGAACAGATTAAGAAGTAAATCACGGATTTCTATCTGTGATGCTAATCGTTCTAAGCAGACCTGTAAGGTAAGAAAGACACACCGTAATTAGTTTACTTAGATTCATCAACACACTGGTTTAGACGAAAACATATTTTACATTCTGAATAGTTCATTGTGAAACTCTGGGAAGCTGAGGTTAGCATACCCAGAGGTCTGCAAAAGCATTTTCTTCCATTCCTCAAAACCATAAACCCCAATGACCTATGTTTTGATCTTACGGATCTGCACACAAATTACTCTTCATGTATTAGAGCCAGCAGAACCTAACAGTCTTACTGGAAGCTACCTCTGTGTACCGTCGGTCAATGACAAGCTATACAGCTTGAAGAGATAAAGTAAACATAAGCTCGGGAACACAGCAAAACTTTAGTTTATACTAAATTAAAGATTTTATTGCTCCAAACTAAAAGAGAAGAAAATTCACAAAGTAAGAAAATTACCGTGAATCATTATTGTAAATATTTTCAACTCCAGCAGAAAACAATGGAAATCAACCAGATGCACACAACCCTAACATACCATGAGAACAACCTGGCCGAGGTCACTTAGCACCATCCGTGGCACTTCATGTCCCCGCAAGGCTTCTAAGCCTTTTGCATCCTGGTAACTTATTAAAAAAAAAAAAAAAAATTGCTGTATATGAAGCACAGAGAAAGATGTGAGATGTGCATAGTTTTCTCTAAAAGATTTGGAGAAAAAGCAATGCATATGCAGTGTTCAGATATTCTTACATTTCTTTTAAATAAACATCTGCTAAGCCTGGATACTGTATTTTCAAGCTACGCTTGACATAACATTTCTGAACATTATGATGTTTAAGAAAATAAAACTTAGTTGATTTCATCAATTATATGTTAAATATACACCTCTAAATACCAACTGAAGAAAAAAGAAAATTGCAGAACTAGCTGTCTACACCAGGGCAAGAGGAGTGTCATACAGATCCAGACACAAAACAATTCTACTTTTAGATTACCCCAGTTAATTGTTCTCCATGCAGACACTAATGTCTTCATCCCTCTGTCTATACACCCTCTTTTCAAATAACTACCTGCTGTTCTCTGAGAATATATTTCAATGACTATTTTCAGATAAAACTTTGGGTTTTTATTCAATGAATTTCTTAGTAACCATTTAAAGTGAGGCACTTCAGAGCAGCCCCATGCAATTTCACACCAAAGCAGCTGGCATGGACCCCTAGAGGTCAGCTTGCCCAAGCCCCTGCCCAAGCAGGGACACACAGAGGTCGCGGCCCAGGGCCACAGCCAGATCTCCAGGGAGGGGGAACCCCGACAACCGCTCTGGACATCCTGTGCCAGTGCTCGGTCACCCTCACAGGAAAAGAAAAAAGTGTTTCCAAACCAACCCCCACACTCTGGGGCTGAGTACCCAAAGGCACGCCACTCAAGCCGTTTTTAACAGCCTTCTGCAGTCAAGTTCTGCTGCAGCCTACCCAGCGGGAAGCTGCCTGCTGGCTGCAGGGCAGCATGCTGCAGCCGTGCCCAGGGAAACAGCAACTTGTACAGAACGTCCCAAAATATACAGGAGTTGTCATGTGTCTGGTTGGAACAGAGCAAGGTTTTCTTAAAACTCTGGATCTCGACCCGCCCCACCCACACACCCTGCCTGGCGCAGTGCTCCTTGCCCCTGACAGGAACTGTTTTACACTGGATCTGCTGAGATTTACTGCCTCATGCTGACGGGGCCCCTCGGCACCGCGCCAGCACAGACCGGCAGAAGCCACCTCTTTAGCTGTGTTCTGAGCAGCAGCCGCCAAGGCTGGTGCACACAACGCGGAGTAAAGGCGACCACAGCCACTGAGCCCCCAGCCCCCTGACGGGAGCAAGCACTACAGATCTGCCCCCGCTCCCACCTACGGCAGACGCGCACCACGAGCCCCAGCGCCCCCGTACAAGCGGCAGCCGAACGGGCCGGCCGCTGCCACCGGCAGCCAGTTCCGGCAGCCGGGCCC
>VXAV01000127.1:842562-870876 GCA_013399715.1 Alectura lathami
GGTGGGGGGCGGCGTGCCCCGGCCCCAGCGCCCGCAGCGGGGAGCGAGGGCACCGTCGCGAATCCCAAAGGAGGCGGCACAGGGGCCTGCCAACGCTCCCGAGGGCTGCTGGCACCCGTTTGTAACACAGGAGCCTTTATATAAGAGTACAACAGTTGTTCTAAGCGCCTGAATTAAAAAAGTCTTTCATACGTCCTTCTTGAAGTTGAGTGCTTTTAAGAACATGCTCGCATCCCACCTCTCCAAATAGGAACTGCCTTAAATAGGTCATTGCCATTCAGCGCCAATACAGGAGTAGGAAGCTGCATCAGCCAGCAGCCCTTTCCCTCATTTTTACCCTTTTATAGTATTGGATCCTGTAAGAGGAATCACACAGAACCGCAGGGGCGGGAAGGGAGCGCTGGAGTTTCTGACCTGCCTCTCTGCACAGCATATTGAGAACCTGGCGTGAGAAGGGCAGCGCCGTGTCTGTAACAGACCTTCCACGGGCCTCACCTCCACCACCAGCCGAGCTTTAGGGCCTTCGGCGTTGCTGGAACCTCCCCAGCTGCGCTCACGGCGCAGAGCAGGATGCTGGTGTTTGCTCGCAGCACTTCACAACGCAGGTGAACAGTAAGGGCTCGCTGCAGCCCAGCACTTCAGGTCAGCAGCAGAAGGGCTCCACAGTGACACGTTTGCTCTGTGTAATGTTCACAAACAGGGAAAGGCTCTGCATCTTCCCTCAAAGCGCAGCATGGTGCTGCCATCAGTACGCTGTCTCCCCAGTTCCCACCATCACACTCCACCACAAGCAACGACTCTGCACTACCACAGAAACAGTTTTCACCCTTTACAATAAAGTAAGCCAAACAGCAAATACTTTTTCCCCAGTGGAAAGCATTACAAAGAACACCAGGGTTAAACCTCAATAAAGCACACACTCTGAAGCATATTACACTGCGTACTCAACTACAGAAAAGCAGAGCAAAACCAGAATATACTCACAACACTATCCACCATTTAAAAAGTGACAGACATCCACTGTGAAAATTTGTAACAAAAAACCTAATTCAGAATCATCACACCAATACAAGTACTGAAAACAAAAGAAACCTTCAACAAGAACACAAAGTTCACCAAAAACATACAAACAGGGGGAACTATGCACCAGAAAATGACATCAGCAGATATACAAAATGTTTTCTATATCTCAGGCAGGGTTGCTCACACTTTAAGCAAGATTTGCTGAATTTGTCAGGTTAAGAACAGCTGACAGAAAGGCTCCCTTGTTCCCAGCCTTGTTTAGTCCTTCCTTTCTACCATTCAATGGCACAAGCCATCTGGTGCCAAACTACAGCCTCCCACCAAGCCTCCATTGTCCTTTCTCAAGCAGTTGGAAGTCTGACCTATATAGCATCCGACCCCAAGTAATGCTTCCGGGCATTCCCAGCCCAAGTCACTTCCAGACAGATTGACTAGTTAATGAGTACTTTTCTTCAAGAAGTGTAAAATTAGTACTCTAAGAATCTCATTTACAAATGGCACAAAATTCCCCTTGAGACATGAGAGAAAAAAAAAAAAAAAGCAGGTAAATATCACCGCAGTGCTTTGTATTTTCTTCTAGAAATTTAATCATTGCATAACGCAAAAGAAACAGGAGCAATGTCTGTGCTGGGAAGCCAATGCCACAATATAGAACAGCAGCAACTTCCTCTGAGCATGCTCAGAGAAAACTCAAAGCTTTACCACGCAATCCATGTCTCCTAGGCACACATTCACTGCCCATATAGGATCTGGGCACTAAGGAACGTAATTGCATACCTTAGTATTCAGCAAAGGACTGTGTATTGCATCACATCTATAATACACAGATGACAGTAGCTCTTCATATCTTTACACCCTGCAGAAAAGCATTTGGCTTATGTCCTGAAATGCAGTATTACAACAGCATGACACAACTATACTATCCAATATAAACGCAAGTTTTTCCTCAATGCACAACATAAATCAATAGTTTAAGTTGCATTCCTGGCCCCAGTGAGGTACTACACAGAATTTCACCCTTTAGAAGTCCAGCCACCCCAATAAGCCAGCTCAGACCCCTTACTCCCTTCCACGTTATTCTAAAGGTGCAGATTTAAAGATTCTGTATGAGCCAACTGCTTCTGAACTGAACACAGAGTAAATCACTCCTTCACGATGCATTTATTATTACCATAGTAAGAAAGAAAATTCCACAAAATAAGCAACTGCGTTCCTTCTGTTTATTATGAAGTACTAATACCTTGCATACAACATGCAATTTATTGCTCATGGACATTATTGCATATATCAAATAAAAAAAGTAATCAGCCAATATGCAAACTCCTAAACTCTTCAAACAAAATATAGGATGCTTTACAATATCACTGAAATGCAAACACATAATTCAGAACTTTTACAGTAAAAAGTAAAATTAAACACATAATATTCACCGTACTTCAACTGATTACTTTTATAATCAACCTTCAGCATTATTATGTTGCATTCTTAAGTTCCTGTGCAGTGATAAGGATTGGTACTACAATCAGGCCACATTACTACTTGAACTGAATAATGTGATCCTAACATTTTGTGACAGTATTAGTGTTGACTGCAAACCAGATTGTCATGATTTTCCAAAAATCAGTCTAGCAGAATTTACACATCCCACCTGCATGTAAGTTAGGTATGCCATATTTATCAAGTTTTAGACAGCAGATCATATAAACATTTTTGAATTACAGACTCCATTACTTATGCCTAAATCGTAACTCATTTGTTCCCAACAGACTGTAATTTGGTTTTGTATCAGTTTAGCTGTGCTTACATGCTAAATTATTCTCCATATGTAGGTATCTGTGGACATTAAAGAAAACACTGCTTGGTATATGCATGCTAGAAATAAATCCAGGGCATTTGCATGTATGCATATTGAGTGTGCAAATTATACCAGAGCTGATGATTAGCCCTTTTCCTCCCTCTCCCCTATTACATGATGGATTTCTATTGTTAACCTAGAGTAGTGTTACAATAAACAAAACCAATATATCCTGCATTGCATCCACAATGGTATGCTCTGTATTAGAGCTTAGTATTAATACTTAAATGTTGCTTTTAACTCAGCAAAATTTTTAAAGTACCAAAATTTAAAAACTTAGAAGACAATTTACATGCAACATGTTCCACTTGGGTGCAGATTCTCATATATTTAAATATTTATAGGTTCATAAAGGCATGTCCCGTCCACAAGACAAGTACGATTTTTGACATCCCACACACAGATTAAAAATAAACGATACACTACAGAGTCTTTTATTAGCTTTTATATTTTCAATTTCAATGACTAAGAATTTATAAATAGCACACAATCATTATGTGGTTGATGCCAAGGCATGCTGAACTCTTCAGAAATCACTCTCTTAAAGGCATTTCCTTTATATTACAACTAGATAACAATGTACATACATTTTTAATCATCAGATGCCCTCTCAAGACACATCACAATTAATCTGATCTTAGAAGAAATTTTGACAAAATATTTCTAATAGCAAACAATACAGGTTATTCTTCATAGCTACCTTCCATTCTTTACTGAGCTATAAAGTGCTTGGTTATTATAAATAGAGCAAGAATGCCAAAGGAGGTAGCTAGTAGAGATTTGTAATGGATAAGAAACCTTACCAAGTGTTACCACCTAAAGATATTGATTTGATGCCTAATCCCAGAGCTCTAAACATCCCAAGCAGCACATCTTTCTTTCTCTCCCCCCATAAAAAGACCTTTCAAGTTGCCTTCAGGGAATGATATGACCCTCACGTGTCCAGCAAAGAGATTTCACCCGGGTTTGGATGAATGTTAAAGTCAGTAAATATTGATCATTAGTTCCACCTGACTGGTGCCAGGACCTCAGCAATGAAGTACTGTTCTTTCACCAGCTGTCAAACGCATTCCATGGATAGAGATTCTACCAGGAACAAATCTGCCTTGTGAAGTTCCTTGTAACCAGTTAATGAAGTAGCACAGGAGGCTGTTAGGAATATGAAAGAGGGCTGCACATACTTCTCAAAGCCTTCTACACTTGTATTTTTCATCTGACAACTCTCCTTCCTTCCTATGTGGCTGTCTCCAGCACTGAACACTGCAACAGATCCTAAGCTGGAGCAATTTTTAAGCAGCCCTTTATTTTTTCTCTGAATGGCTCAGCAGAAGCATTACGAAACAACTTTACAAACTTCTCTACTAAATGATCTTTCACAGAAAGCTTGTACACACATATACGTAAACACACACGAGTGCTCTTCATACAGCAATCAACAACCTATAAGCCATTTTACACAGCTTGAAAATAAATTTTAAAAAGTTTTGTTCTGCACTGTTACAGAGATACAGAAATACGTCATCCTTTCTGCTGCTTAGCATTCTGCTGCTGTCCCAGGCGCGGTAGCAGGGAGACATCTGGGTTCCTGTACTGTGCATTCTTAGCGTCTCCTCCACCTCTCCTCGTTAGACTTGCTTCAACATATTTGCTCATTTGTGTGAGCTTTTTTTTAATTTTGCAGTATGACTAATCCTCTGCCATAATTTTTAATGTAAAGATAGAAGTAATTCTCTTACAGGCACTAATTAAATTTTTAATAAACTTTAATATAAAATTTGGAATTGTTAAGAATTTGTATATAAGACAGTTCCTCTCGTTTTTCCTGCTCATGGAATATTTTTCATTATTTACCAGATTCTATTTTTTAAGCAGTTAGGTTAGGAAAGTATTGAGCTCACCCAAACTAGCATTTATTTATAGAGGTAGAGTAGTTTTCAGAGATGGAATTCGTATCACTGAAGTATGTGTACAGCTACCCATTAAACATCTCTGCAGCATAAGGCTCTCAACTTCATTGAAATCCACGGGAGCACTCACCAAGAAAATGAGCATGTGAAGTACATTTCTTCTCTGCAAGTTCTGCTTCCACAACTCAATTATAAAAGCAGAAATTGGCCTATCATTCTCCTTGTAGTAGTTCTGAAAGCAGTATTTATCCATCTTCTGATGAAAAAGTAAAGCCATAACAAAGGGAAACCTGCATTCCCACATATAGCCTTACTAGTACAAATCAACTCTCCCATGATCACTGTGCTCATTTTATGTAATCTGGTACTGAAGAATATAAAAGAAAAAAAAAAAAAAAAACATGATTTCTGAGCATTTTTACAAGATTAATTCCATCCGTTTGATATCTCCATGACAAAGACACCTGGTGACATACCAACAGTTTGCTTTACAGCGCAGTTGCTAAAATAGAAGTTTTAAGCCACTAATAAAGTAATATTACATTCTAAAGACAGCATTTATTACAGTGCTACCAATCATGCACTTTTTTTGCATACAAAAGCAAAGAGACAGGCCTGCAACAGAAAATGTCAATATTTCGATAACATTTTTGAATTCAGGAAGTGCAATTGAAAAATGGGTGCCAATCTATCAATAGGCTATCTAATCTGCTGCATTATAAGCTTTTAGTGGCAGGGAAAAGTGTCCTATTCTGTTATATTCATTACAGTCCAATTTGGCGAACTGCTTACTGAAGTCCTTGCTGAATACACAAGTGCTAATAATTTCTTTCATTAGAAAGTTGTCTTCTGATACACAGCAGATGCACCAGGACTGAACTGTAATATATTAAAACATCAGGACGGAAAACTAAAACCAAAATGTTGTTTTAATTACACTAGCTTTGTGCAGCAATCCAAAACATTGCATATTCCAAAACAATCGTCTCATTGCCCTTCCATTCTGGATTGTTGCCCAATGTGTATTATGCAGGGCTGGTTTGTTTGCTTTTCCAATCTACCTACAGCACCCTCTTATTACAGAGTGACTTCTTTTTTCCCCCTATAACACACAGAAATCTATCTAGAAGTGAAGTAAACTGACTGTTTTATAGTGAATGTTCTACACTGAAAACAAAACAAAACGATACCGAGATGCCAAAAATCAATGCTAAGAAGGGAATAATTCTGAAAAGTTTTCACAAGTTATCATCTTAAGAGCTGCTTCAACTCATTCTCTTTATCAGTGTTTTTTTCATCCTACTTCCTGAATAAAAAAAGGACACCCCTACTTTCAAGTGTATTCTCCAAAATGTTTGAATTTACTTAATTTGAAACTGATTTTAGAAAGGAACAACCCATTACAAAATAATGCCCTGACCTGATGACTCTTAGAGCATAAGAGTGTATTCAATTTACACCTCTAAATCATAAAGGTAACAAACATCGAGCCTTTGAATGTAGCATGGATTTTGCATTAGATACATGGAAATCACTGTCTTAAAAGATACCAGGTTAAAAGATACCAGGTTCTGGCAATGACCATTTAAGAGGGTCTGCTGCTTTCTGCAGAGCAGGTCACAGAATCACCTCACAAAAAACTATGGAGTACCCACTAAGGTACCGCACTCATTCAGAAAATACAGCTAAATAAATTAAGTGCTAGCAGAAATCTGCTTATGCCTTGGGAAAGCTGGCTTGTGAAGTACTATATAAGCATTGAATCAAACAAAAAAAAAAAAAAAAAAAAAAAAGGAGAAGAAGTAAGCAATCCTTGAGGTTTCCAAAAAGGCAGGATTGGAAACAGCATTGGAAAATGTCTGCCCAGTGGAACAGTGAAACTGGGCAGATAAAAGCCAGTATTATGCTACCCCAAACAATGCTCCCTGACATCACAGTAACTGGGAACTAAACTCATGGCAGCTGCCTTGGTTATAGGGCACAACAGCCCCTGGGGTCCTCGTGGGGTCTCACCCAAAAGCATCGTAGTGCTGGCGCACTGACACCTGGGTCTGCAGAGGTGACAGCTCATTTCACACTGGGAACGGGAGCAAAGGAAACCAATACCCAACAAAGGATAAATGTTTTATATCTTTCTTTTTAAAAATTGCTTACACAGTCTGCAAAGTGCAGACTGAAAATTGTGTATGTTTAGCACGCCTTAACAGAAGGTGCAACAAATAACGTGATGTTCAACAATAGTTTAAAAATAAAAATAAAAATGAAGAAACCAACAGAAGTCAATCAATCCCAATTCAGATATGATTTAAAATAAGCAAAGCAAAACTAAAACTATATACAAATACTGCTCTCAAAATCATTTTAAAAGAAAATCCTCTAATTACATTATAATGTAGATTCTAAGAGCATTCCTCCTAGATGCTGAGATTTCACTCCGACATCCTCCAAGCCTTTAAGTTTGCAGAAGGAGGAACAGAGTCCCTATTGACAAATATGTGGTTCTGAAAAAAAAGTTATGCCTACAGATGTGAACTGTCATTATATGTTACAGCTGGAAGTTTGGCCCTGTTAATTCAAGAATGTTTTTTAGTCAACAACTCAGATGTGATTAACAAGGAAAATTTAAAAAAAATCTGCAGTCATATCAGATGGGTCACTTGTGTGATAAAAGAAAAAAAAGTCTTAATGTATGTTACACGGCACACATATAGAATAATTCCATCTTTTTACAATTAAACTTCACATCCCAAAAGTCAATGGTTAAAAACACTCTGAGCAGAGTCGCTATATTTCTCAAAGGCAGTAGCAGCAAAGGAAAAAGCACTCCAGTAAGTATTGTGGTGTTTCCAAACATCATTTACCATACTAGCTTATGAAATAACTTCCAAGACTGATTTAGTAGATGTACTTTTGCATGTAATCTAAAAGAGAAGAAGCAAATCCTTCCTATAAAATCAGCGAATTTGAAACACTGTTAAGATATCTTGTATGGTCTTATAATACAGCATTTTAGATAAAATTATTTCATAAATTTCCCCACATGTTTTGCATTCATACAAGGCAGAACAAAAAGCAGTAAAAGACTTCACAGAATCAGAGCTAGATTTTTAGCTTTTCTTGCAAAAATTAAAAAGTTTTCAAGAATGAAATCTTGATTGTTATTCCTAGAAGAAAACATAGAAACGTGCCAGGAAAATTGCACCATATCAGGACTTTGGGGAGTTTTGTTTTTATAAAAAGAGATATCAATACTCACTAGATTTATAAAACACATTAATCTGAGAAACCTGAGTGAAACACTTCAAACACACTGGTGGACAACAGCCAAGTATAACCAGTCTGCTCCTTCCCTGTTTCAGTAGCTTGTTCAGTGCTCAGAACACACATGTAGTATTCATTTCTGTGAACTTTTGCGTCTGTTCCTCATTGGATAAGATCTTTAAAGCGTGGCCCTGGGTGCGCAGGCAGTGTGGCTAGGGAACGAGTAAGATCAGTACAGAGGTAATACCTTGTTTCCTTAAGAGGAGCATTCCATGGCAGAAATGTGCACTGGTTTGGTGAACCCAAATTATTTTCATAGCAGAGATATCTTTTTATGCATATGATCTCTAGTCAGATTTTCCATTTTTATGAGTTTTGGCTTCCTCCTGTCCAACAAGACAAATAACTTTGTAGCAACCTTTTGTGATTTTGACCATCCACATCAAGTTCATCACATCCAAGACAACACTTGAGATAATCCAGGCGCTCTGGGCTGCAAATCCTAATCTGTGGAAACCCTCAGTTCCAAATGAAGAAAACACACGGCTGTAATACATGGGCATGACAGCAATCCTCACCACGAAGAACACGACTGTCATCAGCACACCATTGACCATGTTGGCCTTTGAAGATTTGGGATATCCCAGTACCTCGAAAAACCACCTGCAAAAGAAGTATTCACAGATGCCAGGCAGACTTAAAGCCATTTCATTAGAGAGAATTTCATTGTTTGTTTTTTTTTGATTAATCATGTCTTTTTTGTTTTTTAATTGCTTTTATCTTGCACATCTAAGCTACTGCACAGTTTCTTGGCTTAGCTTGCAAATTCTTCTGCTTGGCTGCATTTCTTTTCCTTTGCTAAACACTGTGTGATATCAAGAACACTACATGTAGAATAACATGCACAAAATCCTGATTCAGATAGGAAACCAGTTCACAACCAGTACGCATGTCAATGACCACTGTGTCTCACGCTATAATTCAAATTTACTTTTAAAATGATAAATCCAAATTTATTGCTTTTTGCTATAATTTACACCAATAGACAACTAAAATTTATTTCTCCCCTGAAAACAATTCCAACATTGTATTTGGATAAAGTAAACAAGACAGAGGTACAATTTCAGATTTCATAGATGCGGGATTTTCTGACTGCTTCTGTTTAGCCCTACACCAGAACTTCAGAACCAGAAACTGGCAAATTGCACTGGGTCATGCTACAGCTAGGTATGTTATGCAATGAAAAACACGTATGTAACACCCCATCTTCCACTACCACTTCAGGTTTTTGCATATTATTTCCTTAGCAGATAGGCTATTATCTATCGCCTATCACCTAGCATGCAGAACCTGAGGGTCATATTCCTAAAAAAAAAAAAAAAAAAGGAAATAAGAACTCCTCTGATTTTTTTTTATAATTCATGCTTATAATAGAATAAATGCAATGAAAAAAAAATTGGCAGGTTAAAGACAGGACCAAAGAAAAATTACTTAAATCAATGTATTCATGATGGGGCTTGGGGACAAGGAAGTAGAATAGCCAATTTATTTTCAAGAAGATGTGAGGGTAAAATTATTTGACAAAATAAGTCAAAAACTTGTGAAAAAAAGTCCATTTTAATTACCTACAGATTACAATTTAAGTGATTACAGATACACTAAACAGATTTGCTAGCCTTCCAGATCTAACTTCAACACTCCAGGAATCAGTTCAGAGTACAGCTGATATAGACTCCAGGCTCTCCAGGTGATGGTCTAGTCTGGGAGCTGGATAACTCCCCACAGAAACATTGAGCTGTTAAAGAGAGAGACCTGAGTCTCTCTGGTGAGACAGAGCCTGCATTTTTATTGATACATACAATACAGATTCCAGGAGTAACATTCAAGAAAGTTTTTTAATGTCTACAGTGATGTGCCAGCATAGGTAACTGTTGTTACCTAGAAAAGGGTAACTGGTCATCCGCTTAGTGATTTTTCTCTCCCAGAAAATTCAAAAAACGTCAGTAAATCACAGTGATCATTAACATTTTACCCAACACAGCACAGTTAATTGCATAAACGCTGACACTAACACAAAAATGATCTAAATGCTTGGCATAGAGACAACCTCAAATTAGATACCCCTAACAACACAGACAGGAAATACGAAGAAAAAACTTCAGTTCTGAGATTAGAATATCAAATTTTATTTTAATATTGTTTCTTTTTTGGTAATACTAAGAATGCAAACAAGAAACATAATGTAAATCATTATCATTATCCACCATTTGCTGTCTTAAGGGTCTGGTTCTCTTCAAATTTAATGAAAAAACATTCAAGCACTAATGAGATGGCATCCCTTAGTGCAAGGGACTTTTATAATCTCCTACAGAGATTTCCGTTTTTCTCAGAAAACAGTGGATGTGGGTATTCAAGGACACAGTCTCACCACGAGCATTTGAAAAGTATAATACGTATTACTTTAATAAATCTGAAAGGATTTCATCCTGGAAATGGATGCTTACCTATCTCGATAAAAGTCAGTTGGAAGAACACTGACAGGACATGAGTGTCGATCTAGAAATCTAGAATATAATACCACCTTCAGAATACACTACCACAACACTCAGTTTCTCTGTGCACAATGGGCACAGCCTGCATTAGACTACAACACCCTACTCTGCAGAGCTCCGTTATCCTACCGTGCCCTCCTCTAAGCTGAATTTGCCAAGCAAGCGTTCGGAAGGGTCCTAAGCACTATCCTGCCTTTTTATTTTGTTTTGTTGTAGGTACAAGGAATACTACAGTCTGAAAACATTTCTGAGCTGACAACCGCAATGTAGTCATGGGTAACACTCAGTCACCCTGTGTGCAGGAGGGTTATAGCTCCTCTTCCTTTCCAACCTTACCTCTTCTCTACCTGAGAAAGTGTTTCTTCTGTTTCAAGTGAGTGCCTAGATCTCTTTTATATTGGCTGTTCCCAGGCAGGACTCTGTATTATCTGATACAGCTTTTCTACTTCCTGTTGATAATTAAACATTAACGATGTACGGAAGTGAAAGAGAATGAGTGGCCAAGCTCAGGACCCTGTTCTCTGCACATGTAGGATCAGTAGAGTAGGAACACACTCCAAAAAGCATGGGAATGGGAATCTGGTGCACTGTGAGATCTGATCCTACATCACACACACACACAAAAAAGAGGGCAGCAGCACCATGCTCTGCTGCATCCCCTCTCATGAAGTCCTGGGGCAGGTTGCTGTCCCCAGCTAGGTCACAGCAGCTGTGGAGCGAGGAGGGGGCACAAGGCCCAGAGCTCTGGGAAATGCTAGGGACCACTTTCCTTGGCATTATCGCACCTTCCCTGAAGTTCACAGCAACAGTTCGAGTGTAACACTGCAGCCAGAAGCTACAGCAGTCTTCCACTGTCACTGAACTCTGCAAAAGAACCTCCTGCTACTTCCTTCTCAGATCACAAATGTGAAGATTAACTATTCCAGCTGCATTTAGATGCTTTAATGTTCTTCTAATTTAAGAACTCAAAATCACTTCCAGAACTATTTTTGACATTGAAGTATGAAAATCTGGCATTTCATATGAGGGATGGTCTACTCTAAAATGGAACCCAGGGGTGAATATGCCAGTTATACTGTTGCAGACCAGATTTTCATAGAAAAAAAAAAAAAAAAGATTTCCAGATATTAATGATATGTATTTATCCACCTTTAGCAGATGTTCAAAGTGAGAGAAGTGAGAGAAATAATAATATAGATTTAAATTTTAAAAACTGTGTAAGAATTCCACAACTACTTACCGCTGATTGACAAAAGGAGTGGAGAACTCTGCAAGCAGACGGAAGTTTCCAAAATAAGCCAGCAGACCTTTGCTCTGGTTAGACAGACAGAACAGACACAGAGAAATCAGCAGCCTAGCAGATGAACCCTGATTGAAGTCTTCAGGTGTACACGGAATGATACAATGACTCAAATGCTTTAATAAAATGGATAGTAAGCAAGTTTGTTAGCTGTGGCAAACTTCCCTAAAATTTCAAAATGAAGTTTTCTATAGAAGATAGAATTGTTCTTTAGGTATCTGTGGACATTAAAGAAAACACAGTTTTTTATTTTAAATAAACTTTTAAAAGATGTATGGGTAAAAGGAAGTGGACAGCTAGCTAGAGGAGACTGGCACAAGTAGTCCTAGTTTATAATGGTACTGCCACTGTCTGAGAGAATCATAGAATGGTTTGGGTTGGAAGGGACCTTAAAGATCATCTAGTTCCATCCCCCCTGCCATGGGCAGGGACACCTCCCACCAGACCAGGTTGCTCAGGGCCCCATCCAGCCTGGCCTTGAACACTGCCAGGGAGGGGGCAGCCACAGCCTTTCTGGGTTGTCTGATCGTTTAGCTTGATATTCTCAGCAATAAGGAAAGCAAGCAGCCACTGCCTGCTCACCTTTTTCACACTGCTCAGGTTTATAGCCGGCACCTTACCCCAGTCAACTATTTTCCAGGCTAGACAGCTCCCACCTACTTAGAATCTCTTCATGCAGAAATCACTCCACAGCTCTGGCCATTCTATCTGCACAGCATGAAGTGAGGATTGTAAATGTTCTGGATTTCTGATGTTTAAACAAATCCAGGCAAAACCACTGTGAGGTGGAGAAGAATATCCCTGCATTTTTTTAGGAATGTGGTTTGTTAACATGAAGATGACCTTCTGCCTTTTCTTTGGCAGCAGAAAGGGCATACACAGCCCTTAAACCCCTCTCTCCTCCCCACTGCAGGGAAAGCCCTTTCCACCGGTTCTGTTGCAGTCCCTGCCATATCCACTGGGCTGCAAGGAGAGCATGTCTTCTCTGCGCTGGTATCCAGACAACAGCATGGTACTTTTACACCAAAACACATTGCAACTGAATACCTCCCTCCAAGTGACAAAGTACAGAAGCTTCTTGGTCTTATCTTCTGGTTGTGCTATGAGCTGGAAATAGTATTCCACTGCACATTGACTGGGCAAGCAGCAGTTTGAAGGTGAAGAGATGAAAACATCATAAAAATAATTCAGCCGTACTCCTGACAACCCATGGCGTGTCATCACTCCTCTTTTCTCCACTGAGGGGGTTAATACCAACTATTTTGGGCCCTTCACATAAGTTAGCACCACACCAAACAGAAAATCTGAGTTCATAACCTCCTAAATTCAAGAGCAATTTTTGAAATAAGATACTTATGAGTAACAGAAAGAGTAAGACATAGACAACCACGGGCAGAGTTAGATACAAAACACAAACAACTACTGAATTTTCTCCATTAGGGATTAGCCTTGATAGTGATATTTTCATTTCTGTAATATTCAGCTCTAATTCAGTTTAATCCAAGATAACATTAGTAGATCTAATTATCATCAACATGAAACAGAGTATTTACTTCATTCCCTTTAAACCATTACACCTGACAGTAATCTGACATCTCAACACTTTTTTAATATGTTAAGCCTGGGATTCGTGAAGAAGGTAGGGAAAGAAATGTGGTAAGTGATGTAAAAGGTATTTTATATGACTTTTTTTTTTTTATGGAAAAAGTGCATGTTTCAGATCAGTGTACTAATACTACTTATTAGCATGTACTTTATGTCAGCTGTTCAGTAACTGAAAGGGGAATACATTTCAAAATCCTAGCTTCCATAATAGTAAAGTGCTCATGTGTGGGTGACATAAATGTAAGTAATAACAAAATATTTAGTTTTGTTGTTTTGTTTGTTTGTTTTAAAAAAATCCACAGAAGAACCACAACTAGCTGTCCAGGTTTAGAGGTCACTAACCTCTGGTCTTAAAACAAGCAGAATATAGCCACTTGAAACCATTTTCTTCTGCTTTCCCAACTAAATATTCAGACTTGTGATTTTATTTGAGACCTCTTTCTATAACCATGTAAAAGCCCTTCTCCCTCAAAGTCTCTCTACAACAAGAGAAGAGCTCCAATTTCAGCAGTTAAGTAAGTTACACAATTTTGTTGAAGGAATGTGATACTGAAGAGGCATACACTTACCATAAGTGGCTGGTAAAACCATTTCTGAAGGTGACTGAAAATATAAATGTGCCTTTCGCAAAGGTAATACACCAACCAGTGCAGAATATTTTTAAACATTAAGCAAATGAGATTCATAAAAGCACTGTCTTTAATCTCATCTGCTTGTTACGTTACTAGAAAATACAGCACTCACCAGTACAAAATAGTAAGCATACAGAGCTGCCAAGTGATGTAGTACAAAAAATTTGTCACCAATTGCCTTCCAGTAGTAAATAATAAGCAACAAATCTAGAAGAGAAAAGAAATAACGTTAAAGAACAAATTAGCATACTACCATTTACCTGAGAATAGTGTTTCTCTAAGTTTTCAGAGGTATGAATGCCATGGTGTGCTACACGTAGAAACACACTTTATCCTAAAGGCTTTCCTCTATGTAGTAAAAGTTTTCACAAAGCATTAAATAAATGTTCTTCCAATAGCTGCCATAAATTATCTTCCACATCGATGGAAGCACAGGGGCAACACCTTTAGCTGAAATATTCTGGAAGGAAAAAGTGGATCCACAATCTCCAGTAAGACTCCACACTTGCAAATCCACAAAGTTAGAACAAGTGAATTAAAAAAAAAAAAAAAAAAAGTGGATGGAGAGGGAAGGCGCATAGCTGCATAGCCAGTATACAAATTCATACAATAAACGCAAGGATATACTATGGGGAACTTGTGAGTCAAAGAGTTATATTAGCAAACAGGGAACCATGAACACTGTGCAAGGAACAGTTGGAGTAAGACACACGTTCACTTTATTTAACCAGAATTTTCCAAGTACTGCAAAAGCAACACAGTAGAGCTGTTGCAAAGAAAGCTTTGGTAGAAAGGTTTTTCTTGTCCTGCAATGGTTTGAGATTTCAGATTTTCTGTTCTATACTGGAATAAGCAATTTCTGCCTATACTTTCTCCAAATAAATGAATATTTAGTACATTGAATAGAATACTAGTGATCGAGGTTCAAAATCAAAGACCTTACCCCTATGCTTTTCCAGTTTCCAGTGAGTGCCTTGATCTCTTTTATATTAGCTGTCCCCAGGCAGGACTCTGTATTATCTGATACAGCTTTTCCACTTCCTATTAATAATTAAACATTAACGATGTAAGGAAGTGAAAAAGAATGAGTGGCCAGGCTCAGGTCCCTGTTCAAAGGCATTCATTAATTCATAATGAAAGTCTAATGCATATTCAGAAGTAGATACCAATGAGTTTAAACATGGGAGATGAAGATCCTGTCATAGACAAACAAGAGACTTAAACAAAGCCACGCCAGGTGTGCTGATCACCAAATTATCAATTTCATCACAGTGAGAAATCTAGTGTGAGAGATAATCATAGAATGGCTGGGTTTGGAAGGGACCTTAAAGATCATCTAGCTCCATTTGTATAATGAAGTATACAACCTAGTCTCTGATTAAAGACTTCATCTAAACACAAGAAGTTTTCCCTGAAATAGCCAAAGTTACAAAGTTTTCATTTTGGTAAGTCAGCATTCCCTACATCCAATAAAAGTTCCAAATAATTTTGTAGTAAAATTCCCATGCAAATTTTAGTTGACGGTAAGTAATTTAGTATACCAACATATGTAAGGGTTAATGCTGCATTAAGAAAATAATTTAAGATTTCCAAGTTTTATACACGACTACATTTTGCCTTAAGGTGAGACTAGAAGGCAGGCAAGTGAGATCCAATGGCAGCATTTGCCTCAGCTTGTACTGAGGGCTATTAAAATTCTTCTGCCAACATGCTGAAAGTGCTACAGGCACTCTAAAGTGAGTGAAGGGCTCCCACTTTCACACCTTCTGAACTGGCTGAAGTACAAACTGAGATGGAGCTGGTGGCTGTATCAAGCCATCACAAAGCCACACTGTGACATTTCCTTGCTGCTCGGGGAGACATCATTCCCATCTTCCACATCCACAGGCAAGATCCTGCAACTTCACCGCAACTCCATTGCGATACAGCTTCTGCTGTGGCTTTTAAAATCGTTATACACACACCACATCTCCAGCACAGTGGCTCAAGATAAATATACAGGCACAGCAACTCAATATACACAAACAGCTTAAGTGCATTGTAAAGACATTGCATAATTACCAGAAATGAGGTAGCCTGTGGTAATAGCAATATTCAGTTTCACAATTGAAGGGTCACCCCTGTAAACATACCAAAAATACACAGTTACACCTTTACCCTTACACAAGGGAATTTGCAGAGGACATACACATATCAGACATCATCACATGCATGAGGTCACCTAGTATTTGTTCCAACAGTAAGACTTCACAAGATTTGGATAAAGAGGATCAAAGTTATGAAAATGGATTCATTTTCCACCCAGATATAAGACATCTACTAACTGCCCTACTCAGGGCTATCCCCAGCTATAGAGCAGAACGGGAACCCGGGCTGGCTTCTCTGGTGACAGGAAATAAAAGCAAACAGCACAGGCAGTGTCTCAGCACTTTCACTGACGCTGCATCTCCACTTTTTTCTTCCAATTCAGCAGGCAAAGCTCTTACTAGCACATGAACCACTTCAGTACCTCTAGGATGTTCAACAAACCCAAACCTGTGAACACCACCCAAGAAGGGGAAGCATTCACATTACAGCAAGTAACTTGTTTTCAAGTTACAAGTGATTTGTTTTCTTCCATTGTCCTCTGTGCACTGCTACCTTAAGGAGTTTGGAAGCAATTCTCCTTTCCTCTGCACAAAGATTTTTTTGTTGTTTTCTTAAAACTAAGTTGTGCATCTAATCTAGGTGTGTTTTGTATAAGTATAAATTGAGCTTCAAGTGACAGGTCTACTGACTAACAACGTGGGCTGCCCAAGACAAGCTGTGCAAGAAATCTCTGTCATCAACCTTTCGAGAGAAAAATGAACATAACTGTGCTTAGAGCCATCTTCAATACAAAGTCTACCCCAGCTAGAAAGCAATAGAATGCTATTACTCAGCTCTTACTTTTTAAACCTATTGGCATGAAACAGTGAGAGAGAGATCCTATATTATTACAATCTCTTCACTAACCGTTAAGTCTTTCTTGGTGTCTAAAACTAATCGGTTGCCTAAGGAGAGGGTAGTTTACAAGAAAATAGAAGGACAAACGAAAAACAGAATTCTGCCATAAGCTGAGGAGAAACATTACCAGGAGAGCCAGGAGCTCAGTCCATCTCTTAACAGAGGCCGTACAGGCTCTCTTAACCAGAATCTGAGACAGGAACATTTTTCCAAAGCTTCAAAACCTGGTTTCATGAGCTATGTGCATTGGGGGCTGAGTGCTTCTTTAAATGTAGCTCTTGGGAAAGTCACAGCTAGATACTGAGCACAGACAGACGTATTCTCACAACTTCAGCAGAAGTTCTTCAGATGGCTACAGCCTTTCCATCAGAGCTGGATGGAAAGCAGTGGCAACATCACGACATAGCTCAAGTGCTCCCAGCTCACCTCAGCAGAGTCACCCCAACTAAGCCTGCACTCAGGAACCTTCATTTTCTTTCCCAGAGAAGGTGCAAAGGTCTGAGTGTATGACCTGAGTTCTTTCATACTGGTAAACACGAGTTCTCTAGAGGAGACACCTCCCTTCAGTATTTCCATGAGAACGGTCACTTGGCAAGAAGCCCTCTCCAGACTTCCTAAACCAACACTTTGACAACATACTCAGCTGTACTACCCATTCATCACCTCTCAACATCTTCAAGAAGAGTCCATGTTAGAATCCCAAATTAATCTCAATTAACAGAAATTTAGTCTAAAATTTTCTGGATTTCCTGATCTGCCTGCTTGAATGGGAAATGCTGTAGAGTTATGAGCCCTGATGTTTGTAGCCTAGTTTTGATGCAGGCAAGCGCCAGGAATGACAAACAGGGAGTGCCTTGAATAAGCAGAAGGGAAGAGCTTTCTCTTTTACAACTGCTCAGGAGGTATGCATGGCTAATGAGTTACAGGAACACACACAGACAGAGATAACGAACAAAAGTCCACGAAACCAACTTTCTCTGAGCTTTTTTGCAGATCCTTTGCAGATATAGTCATACTAGACAAAAACAAAATACTAATTGAACTTCAAAAAGTTTAATGACTAAACTGGACAGTTATATGAAAAGGTCTGCTCTCTTGTGAAGCTACAGCTTAATTCGCTTATTTACATCTTCTCCCTCTCCTTATCTAATCTCTACCACCTACACATTTACTACCACATTACTCTCATCATTTCAAAAACAATTTCTACATCACCTACGTTAGCTACTCTCTTTTACATATAGAAAATAGGCCAAGTGTTACAGGAAGTTCTAGGCCATCAAAAGACCCGTACAAACACAAGGCGGATGGGTCTCTGTATCTTATGTACACTCCAGTCCTTATGATCTTTTGCTAAGATCTACTGTATCTAGTTTCAGGCACTATCTGACAGCAATACCATACCCTCTCTCCATTGCACCCAAAGCCTTAGCAGGAGACCTGATCCTTTTCAAGGCCTACAGGTATCATCACCACCATGCATTTAAGCTTTGCATGAGCCCAGAAGTCAAGATGACATATGTTGAGGCTCAGAACCTGTGACTTTCCATTACAGACACATACAGACACAAATCCTGCAGAGAATAAATGGACATGGTCACACGGTCAATGGCTATGCAAAGATGGTGGCAATAACTACAGGGAAGGAGTGACAGCGGTCTAAAATTGGAGCACCTGTGTAATGTTCCCAGGCTACATGAGCACAGGAAAGCTGCATCAAGGATTCCTGGGCACTTAGAAACTACTTAAACTAGACTTATAAAACGCTTCTTGCACTGCTAATAAAACACTCCTATAGAAAGGCTCATGCATCCTTCAGATCAGTGTAGGATCAGAATTCATAGCTTTGAATACCCAATCCTGTCTAGTACACACCGTATTGCCATTAGTTTACAATAAAAAAAAAAAAAAAAGAGCAGAACCAGCATCATATGTTAAATTTATGCAAGTTTAAACTGAATCTTACTATAGACCTTTGGCAAAAACAGCAGCCTATGATAGAAATATGAGATGAAACTTGTAGTAGTTAATCACTCTTAAGGAATAATATGGCCTCATCCTTCCAGAGGAGAGCTGCAGAGGGTAATAAGTGTAATGTCAAAATACCAATTAACTAAAGCAAGAGTCATCTTTTATCTCCCCCTCAAAAATAAGCATGAAACAATATAACTCTATATAACTAGAAATTAAAGAAAAGCTTAAGATAGAATATTTTATAACTAGAGAAAGCGTTAGAAATCTGTTTAGTAGATGTTTCTATTCCTTGTGAAGATAGCAAGAGAGCACTCTTCCACTCTTTTCCTCTTTTTATTTTTTTTTTAACAAAGATTGGTAGAAGCTTTTTGGGAGGCTGAAATACAGAATTCTTAACTTCTCAGTTTTTACATATATAATTACATAGATAATATGTAATATTATAGATAAGCCCCAACTTTTTTTTTCCTCCAAGACTCTGAACAGTATTTCAACTTCATTTTGAAATAATTATACCAAGTAGCATAGTTTCACTCTTGTCAATTTAGTCATACTCTCAGTTCTATGGATTAGTAATGTAATACGCTACTCCAGAACAATTGTCTGGATTGTATCTATCCCACTCCGCAGAGACAATACGCTAAGGCATTAGCACTGACAGGATAATCTGGAATTATCAAGTATTATGGACAAGCATGGACGCATCACAACTGCATATTTTAATGGGAAATAAAACAATTATTTCAGTAATTCATACACTGCAGGATTTTTTTTTCCCCATTCTCAATCATGTTATTTTACTGTGTAAACAAAACATCCAAGTAATATGACTTACCAGAGATGGTCAGCATTAACAGCTTCATCGTACAACAAAATATACAGACAAAACCCACCAACCACCAAGGCATGGAATGTGGACACTGTCCTGAAAAACAGATCACAGTCACAAGGAGATACTGCCATTCACAACCTTCCGTACCGTACTTCAGGTAGGACACATCCCATGTCATGCTCAATTGCATCTCTTTTTTTTTTTTTTTTTTTTTTTACCACTTCCAACCATTTATACCATGACAGGCGGGAAAGACAGACAAAAAGGAGTATTTACTGACTGGGAGTGTGGGATGGGCACTGGACAGAAAGACGGCTTTTAAAGTAAAGTAACTGAGACCTACAGGTGTTTTTTTCCAATTAACCCATACATTAATGAGCCCTTGAAGACAAAACCACATCCATTTCTCAAATACCGTGTTCCCTCACTTGCTGGAAAGCCTATAGGGAAGGAGCTGCATTTTAAACTCTGACTGGCTCGTGAGTACCACAGCAGTAGGCCTGTCCTTCCAGGCACCAAGTCAACAGATGACCCAAAATAAATCTCCTGAGTCCATGTTTTGGAAAAAGGGTATCAAGTGAAAAAGCCTATCAGTGAATGGTTCAGAAAGAACTTGGAGAGCACTTTAGGGAGATTCTGGTCCTCAAAAAGTAAACTTGTATAACCAAGAGCTGTAGCTGCATATCTGATGTGTAATTGCTGTAGGTTCTCACCACCTTGCAGCCTTATTTGCACTGTTTGATACTCCTCCTGTCTTACACAAAGTCACAGGAGTCAAGTAGACAAGTGCTTGGAGATCAAGGCCTGTGCTGGAGGCATGGCTCCCGCACACGGCCAGGGCTGTGCCAGCCCTGTCCCTGGGAGGCAGAACAGGGCGGTGAGCACAGGTCCAGCACGTGTCACCTCGCTCCTCTAGCCAGAGGTTAACACTGCCACAAGCTGTGCGTAGTAGTGGGCGGCTGCTGCCTGCTTTCCTACTTCCTAAGTGTGACTAGGAAATAAAAATGAAGTGCAGAAGTGTTGTTACTGAATGATGGGTGGTACTGGTAAGCTGAGAACTCTAAGTTAGGTGGTGAGTGACCAGCAACTCCTATGCACCATATTTGCAGCAACAATACACACACAAATGCCCAGATGCTGTTAGTTACTAGTCTTGTACTTATTGGCTACATGTATTTTGAAGTTATCTATATGTTAGATGTGCATAAGTCACTCTCAGGAGTCTAAACTCTACCATGCAAGAATTAAAAAAAAAAAAAAAAAAACCCACTTGATTCCTGTAGAACACTTTCCAAAAAAAGAGGGATTTAGTCTATTTCCAAGGGGTGTATTACCTTCTACAGGCATTAGAAAATTCTATCACTTGTCATAAATGAAGTCTCTACTTACAATTTGCTTAAAGAATGTCATCACACTACCTTCAGCAATTTTTCAATAGTGTTCCAAAAACTGAATGGAGATTAACACAATATGAATATCCAACGTAGTACGCTGGATGCAAACATTGCTAACCATTATACCACAGGGTTTTTGATGTTTGTTTGGGGTGTTTTTGTTTGTTTTTAGAACAATACACAAAAATTGTTATCAGAACTTTAACGGTAATTAGTGGTTTAATTAAAATGTCAGCTCTTGCAACACAGAATTACATGAGGCTAAGAACGAAGCATGGCATGCAAAATTAATGTTTGAGAAATACCTGCGATTTTTGAACTTTAGGAGAGTATAATGCTGAAAGAAGTAAAATTTGTCCTAGTATATAGTTCCTTAGTTTGCAGTTGCAGTTTGTCTTAGGAGTGACTGTTTATCCAAACCTTATTCTGGATAAGCTTACAAGCTATATACAAACACAGCACTTGAAGTAGGAAAAAAAAAAAAAAAAAGCAGATTTCCTCCTTAACTCTGGACTTTGAAGTTTTTCCACACAAGAGGAGACAGCAGAAGGGAAACAGTGCAAAACTCCATTTTAATATGGAAACTAGGTCAAGCTATCAAGCTCAGTACATTTCTTTGAAATTACTGTCAAAGCTTGCATCCTTTAACTCCTCATTAAAACACAAAGAAAAAACACGTTGCACTGGTAAGTTGCATACTTATTCCTTTCCTACTGGATCTATGTATTTTTACAACTGCATAGCAGCGGCCCAAATACATATTGTAGAAGAGGTGACACGAAGTTATGCATGATAAATTAGAAAGTTATAGTACAGCTGTGTTGAAATGTAAATTTTAATTCAATTTGAGAATCTGCATACTTAGACATTTCAGAATCAGTTACTTTATTGGTTCTTGTTTCTTGGAAGGTCAGAATGAACAAACTAACAGTATGGAAAACATGATCCAGAGCTGCAGCTCAAATGCTTGATTCACAAAACCCTCAAAACCTAACAATGTATTTTCAATGCTGCAGCTCATTTCAGGCAGATGCCGTCTTCCAGACCCAGCTGAGCTGATAAAAATGCATAACCATCCTCTGTGCCAGCTTCCTTCAGGACTGCCGACAGAAACATTTGTGTGAGCCCTCCCTGCACCAGCTGATCTTAAGACAAAAGAGCAAATATCTACTTTTACACCATTTAAGCTAATCAAACTCATTTTAACTGGAGATAGGAACTTCCTCCACACGCACAGCTGTCTGCACAGTACATACTGTCTACCTACATCCTGCGAACACAGAAGGTACTCCTCAGGGCATGTCTTCAGTCAGACACTGAAGTGCCAAAGCAGCTTGACAAAAACACTGCGTTTGGCTAGCAGGGTTAACAGCCAACCTCTTGTAGAAACACAAGCACCATGAGCCTTTCTTTTACTTCATGCTCTCTTCAGACATAAAATCAGGATACTGCTGATGAGCTGTGCTCTGCGTTTCATGCCTTCTAGTTCCAGAACTGAACATAGCACTGGACCATAACTTATCTATACACTAACATCTACAGCCTGCTGTAAACTCCAAGAAAAAGGGCACAGCATGAGGTGCGCTATCAACTTGGGCAGTTAAACACCTTACTGCAAAGCAGCCCAGATATTACAGAGCAGCTTATTTCCAGCATACTTGTGATCTGTGAAACAATGTGTTTGTTGTTATGCAAAGCGCTGCAACTTTGCATAGTCCTACCAGGCATGGGATATGTTCTCAGAAACCCTATTATGCAATTCAGGGGTCACCTGATGTGGCGTTGAGACAAAGGTTCAGCTCCAGCATGGTAAGTTTAGTTTAGTTTCCCTGTTGGCCTTTATTGTTTATTTCCAACACAGAGATAAACCTAAGTTTGCACTGATACCATGAGCAAAAATATGCTTTGGCAGATAAACAATTATTCAAAGATCGAACTGCAATTAAGATGGTGCCTTTAAAGGCACCACAAGCAGACGTTTGCCAAATGGAAGGACAAGCCCATTTCAGTTACTAATGCTGCATTGGCCAGTGGAAAAAACTTTCAAAGTATCCACCTGCTAATGCCTTTAAACAGCACAGGGGAGAAGAGTAACAATACTAAGGCTTTTTGAGTGCAGTGACAGCAGTACAGTACACAATCTTGATCTCAGAATTTGAGAAACACATGAAAAATATTTCAAAGCTTCAGTAGGCTACTCAAGCATAAAGTTATACCGTATCAATTCATTTCAACCAGAGAAGCTTCTATACTCTATATCACCTTTCAGAGTAGCATACTGCAAATAAAACCTCAGTGATTACCCTGTTTGCAATTACTAGCCTATACTTTACAGCTTAAAATAGAGGAAAACACCCACCCAGGAAATGTTCACATGCTGCTACCTGTGCTCTGCCTGAGGGGCAAGCGTAACGCCGGTGGATATGTCCCAGTGAGGGGACTGAAGAAGCACAGAGGGAGNCAGACCAATTTTCCACAACTCCTTTCTGAACACTTACCCTGTATCTCATAGCATCCTCCTCTTCGTCTTGCAGTCCCCTTCCCAACCGAAAGACAGACGTAGCTGTCCTGTAGCTATAGTATAACCCTGCCTCACCACAATACTACTATCATGATTCAGCAAATTTCTTGGAAAACCCTAACTTATCTGAAACAGGTTGTAGTGTAGTAGAGTACTGGGAGAACAACTTGCTTCGCATACAAAAGCATGACCAGAGATATGCCAGCATTTAGATCATAGAATAAATTGAAATACATATGATTTTCATGTATTTTTGGGGGGAAAGGAATTTTGTACCTCTTCTCTAACTAGAAGCATCACAGAAAAGCAATTTAAAATTAATCCATGTCAACTTAGTACCTCTCACCAGTCACCATTTTATTTTTTTACATACTTCTTTGCTTGGGTATCACAGTCTAAGGAAGTGTTTAATGTACAGATGTTTGTAACACTCTGTGTCCAAGAAGGGGACTCAGCATTTTACATGCAGAATTTGTCAAGCACATAGAACTGTCCTGCTAATCTTTGCACATGTTTAACTAATAACCTTATCTGCAGTTTTAGATATATGCACACACAGGTGGTTCAGTTGTTGACAACTTCAGGTAGTTCATTAGCTGCAGTTTGTTTTGAGCACTTTACCTTGAATTCCATTCGATCTTCCTTTTTTGGCTGAGATTGTTAAAACCAGGCGTTATCTGGGCTGATACCCAAGAACTTACAACATGGAAGAGGAGCTGAAATACAGTAAAACTGGCAAGAGTGACACCAATAGTCAGGTTGCTGAAGGAAGCCATTGTTCTTCAGCCTGTGAAGAAAAGCAGTAGGTAATTTCAGTCCATTGCCCATTTAACTTTAAGCAGCCACAGAGCTGCTAACTTAGTAATGGAAATACTAGTCACTAAAAGTATAAAAGTAACCCAAAACTTTTTTTTTTTTTTAATGTAGAAGTCATAGTGTTTTTGTTTTTTAACCTTTGTATACAATACATTTCCTTTGCTCAAGCTACACGTATGTTATCTGCACAGAAAGGGCAGGGAGGAATACAGCTGGGAAAACAAAATGTTACCAAACCCTTCCCAACCCCTGCCACAGGCTCCTCCCTGCCCTGAACACTGAAAGGCTGGCTCAGGAGCCTCCACTCCTGCCCCAAGAAGCTCCAGAGTTAAAACTGTTCTCGTTCTTAGCAGGCTGACTGCGACCAACATGACTTTACAAAGCAACAGTGAAATCACATCAGCATAGTAGAGAGATTTTCAGATCAGCTGAGAAGGCTCCAGTAAGTAATAACCTCACCGCAGCTACATGTTTCTGTACTTTACACAAACAGAATCTCTCAGTTTGCACATTTGTTCACAACTGAGGGCTTCTCCTTGCAACAGCATGAAGGCAATGGCATTTGAGCTTTCTTCTTTACACAAAAGCACAAACTTTGCATAGACATAATGAAAAACTTCCCATCGTCGGAACTAATGTGTTTTTCAGATTCTGGACTATTTAGCTGCAACTGAGCCTGGTTCCTTCTAGCTGGTTACCTGACGACCAGCTCTAGTTCAGCAGCATACTTGTCTGGGGTATTTTTAATGCTAGTTTACTAAAACTTTCCATGTCAAATTCTGGCCTGTATATTCCGTGTTCTCTCAAGTATTTTTATACCATTTTCCCTCCATTTCTCCGCTGACCAAGAATGCACAAAACACACATCAAGTTTTATGCACTTTTTAAGGCAGTTTTTAATACTGGAGACAATGGGGTTTAAGTCTGATTTTCTAAGGCTTTTGAGTCAAAAGGAATAAAACAGCCAGTTAAATTCTGTATCCTCCAATTTAATCACACTGAGAAGCATTGTGTGGTGCCCATTCCAGACTCTGCTCCTGGGCCCAGAACTTTGTTATCACATCATTTAAATTGTAGGAAGCAAGTCCTCTCTTGTACCACATAAGGACAAAATGAATCGGTCTAATTCCTAAAGTGTGTGAAAGAAGCCAAAATGCCTGTTGAAGCCAAATATCCCCGGAAAGATAGCAAAGCCACTGAACACTAATCACACCTATTTCATCCCTTTGACTAGAATATAACAATTTTCATGCTACCAGTTTTATTCATCTGCAATGACTACACAAGTACCTGTGATTTTCAATGACACTGACATAATCTTGGACAAAAGATAGCCATGTTCCGTTCCCTCTGCACTAGAAGGTTTTATTAGGTAAGTAATATTTCAGTGCATGGAAGGTGTTCATTTTAGTACAGGAGATTACAAAATTAAACAAAAAAACTCCCAGCCATTCATTGCAGGAACTAAACTAAAAGCGTTAATCTTTTCTTCTGTGGAGACCGTTCTTGTTTTAAGAAAAAGCGGTCGTGTGGAAGCGCATGGTCTGCCTTCCAGAAGTATTATGTATACGCATGTCTTAGCAGCAAGTACAGAACTGGGATGCCAGCGAGGGAGGAAGGTATCAAGGCAGCAGTGCAGAAACCAGTCACCCAGCCTCTTGCTTGGTCTAACATACTCAGAGGAGTTTTGCAATACTCATTTCAGAAGGTGATTTCACACATGCTCTATCCAAACACTGTTCAGGTACATAAAGTGCCAAAGTCCAGGAATAATTTCCTATTCAGAGTTAGGTGTTTTAATTCAATTCAAGGACCAGGTGTAAGCGCAATATTTCATATGAGATGGAAGAACAGTTCAGCTATAGACATTTTGACACATTTCTAAGCTGTCCTCAACTATATCCTGTTTAACATGAAAATTAACTGTTGCTTACCAGATTTCCTTTTAAGTAAGAAAAATCATTCGCCTTGCAGAACCAAACCTTATCATTTAACACAAACATAATACACTTCTGATTCCATATGATTTCTTTGCCCTGAGGAAAACAGACAAAGCTAGGAATTCGAAAGCTGGTTTCAAGTACTCTGGTTTTTTTTGCCCCATTTTCTCATGGCTGTCCAGCAAACTCCGACCTGGATACAGAACTTCATGGATTATGTATGAGCAGACACTTTATCCCCCAAACTGCACAGTCATTGACTACCATTCAGTCAGCTGAGGCCTTTTTTGAGTAAGTGGAAAGTGTGGAGGGGGGTGTTAGTGTAACTATTTGGAATTCAGGAAAAAAGTAATGTAACAGGGTTGGTTCTGCAGCATCAGTTGGTGAAGAGCAGTCTTCTTTCTCCTGGCTTACCCCAAATTACCATCCTCACCATTCAGTTAGGCAGTAATTACAAGTGATCAGAACATCACTCTTGCAGCTTTTCAAAGCGGTCTTTAGGTAAATAAATATAATCAAACGCTTGGAACTAACAATTTTCAGCAAGGTATTAGTCACATGTGTCTAGCACAGTATCAAATTGCTCTACTGACCCCACTAATTTTGGAAGAGCTAATAACATAGCTTTTCAATCATACTAGGAAAAGCTGAAAAGACAATCTTTTCATCTGGTACTAACATTCTGCAATTTTCCTGAGACTCTGTTTCTACTTGAAATTTCAGAAAAGAAATAAAAATATTAAAATATATCCATATCCATAAACTCAAAATCCATTCACCCCCACAATGAAACCGTTATGAACTTCTCATAGGAAAATGCCAGCACTTACTGAGAATATAAAGGAGCAGAGGCGGTACCATCAATGGCATTTAGGTTTCCCCCAGTTCAGTGTTTTCCTGCTCACATCAACCTCTCACATCATGATGATAAGACACGCTGCTGTATTGACAAAAGACATGGCAAGGAGCTGCAGAGTATGGCACTAGGCCCACAGCCCTTACTTTCCATAAGGCTTAATTTCAAAACAAATGTGATCAATTTCCCAATGAGATTACGCAGTAAAGCTGCTAATGATACCAGGACATCCCAGTAGCCCTATGCTCTCCTGATCTGCTCAAAAATCAAAGCTAAATCCAACCCTAGTGACAACTCGCCACGCTACTTTGCAAGGAATTATGTGGTACTACTGACTGCTGGCATACTTTATAATAAACCTAATAATAAAGCATCTGCAATGCTCGAGTATTGTTGTGTTGTTGGGTCCGAACAGTAGTTTCTATTGCCCCGATTAGATTAGTACTGCATCTGTTACCTTAGCTCAGTAAGAAATGCAGGAAATATCCCTACCACACTACAGCAGTATCATGGAGACACGAAAAATAACCGCAGCTTAAGACATTCCCTGTTCTGTGTGAGGATATTTACCCCCCAAACCCCACTTCGGTTTGGCTCTGGAATGCCAAGGCAGCCAACCGATGAGACCCACTTTTTTACAGCGAGGGTAACAAGGTGAGCTACGTGCTGCTATATCATTTACCTGAAACATCCATCTCCTCAAACACTGCAAGAAGTTTTCAGTGGGGAAGCAAGAGGGGGAAGAGGGAGGAAAGGAAAGGAAGGGAAAGAGAGGAGAATTTGTCGGAGGCACCTCGGGGCGAGCTGCCGCGGCGGACGCAGCCCCGCAGCAGGCTCGGTCCCAAGGCGCGGTCCCGGAGC
>VXAV01000127.1:871569-885630 GCA_013399715.1 Alectura lathami
ACCGAACGTCTGCGCGGGGAGCCGCGGGGACGGGTCTGCCGCTGGCCGCCGCGGGTGGCATCCCGCCAGCGCTGCATCTGTCGCCGCGGCCCACGGAGCCCACTCACCGCCCCTCTGCAGGCTGACGGGGTCTCTGCGCTGTGCTGCGGTGGACTCTGGACCCCAAATTCTTCTAAATGCACATGGCTGAGAAAGGCTTACATGTGAGGGGAAGAGCACTTGATATGCAGTGTTTCACCTAACAACAAAATTTTTTGTTGTCACTAAACCTTTCTATAGCCCCGCTGTCCAAAGCATTTCATGGGAAAAATGCTCAATAACACTGTATGAAGGGCGCATTACCTGTGACCCTGCGTTGTACAGAGAGCAAATACTGCTGATACTTTCTATTTTTGGAATCAAATGCTGTGATTTTTTTTCAATTTATTTTTCATTTTACATTTTTGAACCACTATGTAGTATTTAAAAATCAAAACAAAATGGTGTTAACAAAATTAAATACTATAAAGATTAGTGGACTTGGTTATCTTCTTGCAGGAAACAGCAAATTTTACCGACTAGGAAACATAATGCTCAGAATTGTTTCTTTTAGTATATTTCTGCTAAATCACTTCACCTTCCATTTTCCATTAAGGATGCCTGACCGTTAAGATAAAAAATTTGTAAGTTCTCTTCTCCCAGTTTGCAGCCCTGCCCACGGCAGGGGGGTTGGAACTAGACAATCTTTGAGGTCCCTTCCAACCCAAGCCATTCTATGATTCTGTGATAACATCAAAGGTATTCAGCTATACATTGCAACAGAATAAGCTGCAGCTGCCCAGGAAACTACCTACCCCAATTGCACACAATAATCTCTTGCAAGATGTCTGCCACAGCAGGAATGCAAAGGCTTAAAGCGTGACCAGAAACTGGTGTTGCCTTACCATAGCAGGCTGGAGTGCAGGTACTGACTGGTGAGTCATTGAGCCATCCCATCTGTAGGAGGTGGGCAGGGCACATCTGTAGGGCACATCCCCAGCACCCATAATTGCTTCAAGTCACTTCAGCTCAATCCATTGCTGAGATCTGAACTGCTGAAGCTTGACTTCCAATGGACTTATGTCTTACGGCTGACCGACTCAAGCTGAGTTTTGATAACAAAATTCCACACAAGATGCGCTCAGCTGAATAAAGCAGGAGATCCCAATCCTGCTTCCAATCTTCTTCCATTCCAGAAACAAACAGATGGACAAATAAAGACAGCAATAGTATATAAACACAAATTCTTAATGAAATTGAGATTGAAAAAATCTCATCTTTGTTGTCGTATCGATTTATTCTTCATATAATGGGATATTTCAACTTGCTCTCCATTATGTATGTCTACAGTTTCCAGTGAAACAGAATAGTCAAAAAAACTGAAAACATTATGGTGGGATCATAAACCACTTTCAAGAAGACGAACTACAAAAGTTCTAAGAATATTTTCTTCAATAATTCACTTTCCAACAAGCAGGCCTCTGCTTTTTCTTAGTCCAGTATCACTGAATGTGAAAGTTCTTTATATGTACTCCTTGCTGTCCCAAGTCATCACAACTTCCACTCGAACGAGCAGTGGGCCTCTGGGGTGACAGAGGGTCTGTGGCAGCAGCGAAGGCAGCAATGGCTGTTCTCATGCCTGCAGAGGCCAGGAGAAGCAGGCACCATCAAGGACTCTTTCTGCTCACAGCTCAGAACCAGAGGCCCTGACCAACAAGCTCTGGCACATTTTGCAACCTTGTTTTAAAATGTTTTCTCCTAGCTGCCTGAGGTCATGATCGTTCCAGCAGAGCACAACAATTAAAGTAGGTTATTTTTTAATACGTCAGTTTATGACCTCTACCATGAAACTGTGGCAGAACTTAGCAGCAGGGTAAAGCAGGCAGTTGAAAGCGGTAATGTCTTAAACCAAACAGATAACTCTGCCAGAAACCAACTATCAGAGCTCTAAGCCTCAGAATAACTCATCATCTATCTGAAGTTACAGGGTTAGGAAGCGTCTAGAAGACAAACCAGACACTCCCCAAGCCTCTACATCAGGTCTGTGTAACACACCTTACCAAACAATTCCTTTGGCCCAGCACGGCGACGCGTGGGTGAAACGAGTTTGACCTGCCTCACTGCTCTCACCTTGGCCCACATTAAGCACGTTGCCAAACACGCGGTACATCATGACCAGAGGCAATGATGTCTTTCAACAGCCCAACAACATGTGCTGGGTTGAGCAAAGCTGACTGGAAAGCTGCAGGATGGTGATGTACCTAGAATTCCTGGCTAGCAGCTGCTCTCCAGGTAAATACAGTGGGATCTCTCTCATCCTTTTGACAAAAATAATTTGCAGATAAGAAAGCAGGCTAAGGAAGTATAAAGGCATTGCAGTAAAAGGGAGGGCTGTAGACGTTTAAATATGACTACTGTATGCCCAGGCTGTCTTAGTTTGGTTGTCTGTTCTCTCTTCCAGCCAGAAATGTTCCTCAGGAGGATTTTGAGGACTGTTTATATACCTGGGATTGGTTGGATGTTACTGCATATTTTCATCATCTTCAACTTGGATGTCCGATGTCCAGCAAAACCGAAGAGGTCTTCAGTGCAAATACACTATGGCACTACTGCATGGGCAAAGAAACTCAAACAAAATCTAGAGTCCTCTTACACTCTTATAAGAGTTGCATGAATAATGGACTATCCTGAGCTGGAAAGGACCCACAAGGACCATCCAGTCCAACTTCTGACTCCACACAGGACCACCCAAAATCCAAACCCTGTGTTTGAGGGCGATGTCCAAACAATCCTTGAACTCCAGCATCTTGGGGCTGTGCCCACTGCCCTGGGGAGCCTGTTCCATGCCCACCACCCTCTGGTGCAGAACCCTTCCCTAACCCCCAGCCTGACCCTCCCCTGACGCAGGTCAATGCCATTCCCTCGGGTCCTGTCACTTCAGTGTCATCCACTAACGTACTTAGCATACCACTGAGTCCTGCATCCATTTGTGAGCATTTGCAGTAAGTCCTAAAAATATGAGACCTACTGCTGCATCTTGTGCACCTATTTTTGCATTGGAAATACAGTAGCCCAAGGGTGGGATAAACAATTATCAGAGTAGTAACACAGCCAATTGGTTGCTACACAACTTCTGTACATTTTTATCACTCCCTTGTGATTTGCAGCCACCATTTTTCAGCTGCTGTAAAGCAAAGTTGCCATCAGTAACTGGTAACTGATGGAACTTCCTGTGTTCCAGCTTGTGCCTGTTGCTCCTTGTCCTGTCACTGGGCACCACTGAAAAGAGCCCGGCCCCATCTCATGACACCCACCCGTTAGATATTTATAAGCATCGATAAGATCCTCTATCAGTCTTCTCTTCTCCAGGCTAAACAGTCCCAGGCCTCTCAGCCTTTCCTCATAAGAGAGGAACCTCTGTACGGAACCTGCTTTCCCAGGGGGGGTTGGACTAGATGATCCCCTGAAGTCCCTTCCAACCCCTACAATTCTGTGATTCTGTGTGATTCTGTGAAATGCAATTTCTGGAGCCAAGCTTCAGTAGGGAAGGGAAGGAAGGGCAATAGGGTTGCTAAGGTGAGGTGTAGCACAGAGATATAGGAACACAAGGTAAAAAATAAAAAATAAAAAAATTGTATTCCATGATCATAAAAGGGCAGATATGCTGAAAGAGCACAGGGAAGGTAGGGAGGGCATGGAGGTACTACAGTAACATTTGCAGGTAACAGCATAATACTGTTGGCTTCCCTTATTCATCTTATTTACACTATGTAAGAGAAAAACTGGGCTCTGACTCTCATCTATGCTTTCATTACAATGAAAGCTCTTAGTTCTATTGATGATTTTAAGTTTCATGCCAGCTTGCCTGGGAATTCCAGAAATGAGGAACAAAGCTGGCTGAAATGGAGTGGGTCTGCTAAGATGAGGTGGTAAAGAAAAAATAGCCCAGCATAAACTGAAGTTTGTAGCAGCCCATCTTCAGCGAAGTTGCACACACCTGTTCCATCTCCTTCTCCTTTTGTAATTGACTTTCAGGGTGGCACTTCAGGTATGGTAAAAATTTGTTGCCACATGACTGCTTGTAACTCCTACTAAAATCTGTGAGAGGTGGCCATGAACAGAAGACTGTATGGCACCCTTTCTAAGTACAGTTGTTTTTTTCAGAACCATGCTTTCTCAGAGCTGAGCTTGCCTCTGCAGAGAATGAAGCTTTTATCACAGCTGTTGTACTGAAAAGTGAGGCATATGTGAGAAAGCAAAACACTTTTAGAGCCATCGAAAATTACTTCAGGTGCAGCTTTGAACTTAGGACATAACTAACCTTTCCATCTAACTCTACTACTTGCAGTAAGAACAGAATCTTCAAGCACAATCTGATCAGTTTATGAAAGAAATTATATAACATGTTGTTGTAGCGGCAGTGGGTTGAACTCAGTGACCTAAAAAGTGCTTAAATTCATTTTCATCTTAGGAAGTCTACCTGTCAGCAGCAGGAGATATACCCAGAAAATCAATTATACATGTAAGCAAAACCATCATGGAGATGAAGGAACGTATGAAAGAGCAAACACAATTCTCCTTTCACAACGTTGTGAATCAAGAGCAGCTCCACTGAAGCCAACAGTTACACCGCTGTGAGTGAGAAAAGCGCCAGCTCCATTGTCCGAAAATTGCTCAGGCCACCCCTGGAGTCCAATCACAGTAACTGTAGGCAGCTAATATTACAGCATTTAATTCAGACAATCCATGACTGAAAAGACACTGAAAGGAAAGCATCTGAATTTGGTGTTAGCCAAAATAGCTGAAAAATAGCCAGGAAATTGTGATTGGAAAAGGGAAAAAAAAGGTTCCATTAACAAACAAACAAACAAACAACACTATTTCCCCTACTTGCTTCCCCCTCCAAAAAAAAAAATGCTTGGAAAAAAAAAAAAAAACAGAGCATTTCTGCATGCTTTTTTTTTTTTCTTCCCGTAAATGCTCTGCATATTCCCAATTAATGGTTACTAAGCTACTAAGCTGTATGCTTGCCTAAATAAAAAGTATAATCTTCACTTTCCAAACAACAGACATGTTTTGTATGTTGATGCATACTATGTTATATCCACTCAGATTGAGTGCTACAGAATGTGACTCTAACCTTTCCAGCACGGGTCACTATAACATATCCTGACACATTTTTAGGCAAGTTTACTACACAATCCCTTCATCTTCCCCCTGTACTAGTTTACTTCGTCTAAACACACCCTCCCTTTTCCATCTCAGATCTGTTAGTTTAGTCCCAGCTCCTGTCACCTCCCCATTTGAAACAGCGTTTCTGACAGCAGTACTTACTCTCAGTGATCAAACAAAGGCTTGTTCTGGAAAGCTGTCTGGTCACTAAACTCTTCTGTATCTCAGCCTCCCTTCAACAGTTTTCTTCCAGTTTTTCTGTCTTCTCCATTTATCTCTCATCACACGCTGTCTCTTTCATCTAGTTACACCGCACATGCAGCGTTACCCACTCTATTGGTGTTACTGTCCTGATTATAACCATCCAGAAGCTATTGAGGACCTGTAAAATAGCATATGGTGAGTTTATTATTCTGCATTGCAAACCGCTACACCGACACGCCGTGTCAGCAGTATGACAAAACATCCAACTGCATTAAGACAGATGTGCTGAATACAATCCACAGAACTCTCAAGAATCCCAACTCTTTTTTTTTTCTTTTCCTGCTTTATCCTTTGTTTTCTTACCAACTTTCCCTTTTCTGCCACACTATTTTCTTCCTCGTCACAGTGCTTCCGCCTCCCCTGGCTTCCTTCACTGTCCACCTCGCACTGCTCCACACATTTTCTTTCCTCTGGTGTGCCCACACACTGTAATAAAGGCAGCACTGCAGCTTTGTCAAATATGTCCTTTGCTCTTTAGTAAACAATGCTGCACCCAGGCACATCCTTAGGATCAGCAAACTAAGGGTCTAGAAGGCATTCCGTTTCCAGCTTAAATCAGAGAGCTCCGAGATTAATGTGACTTCTTGGTTTCCTAATCTGTGAGATGGAGCATGCTGAAAACAGCAGGAGGAAGCTCGAAATAATTCAAGACTTTTTTCTTCACATGCATATATTTCCTTCTGCATTGTGATAGCTGAGGCTTTTAGCAGCAAGAGCACCGTGGAATGGGGCAGCGCCTAGCATTTGGTGATGTCAGAACAGCAGAAAATGAGAGATGTACTTTGTAATGGCACACAGTTGAAAAGCATGGAATTGGTGCCAAGCAGTACTAAAACCAAATTATTTCCCAACTGTTCAACATCCAAAGGGTCAGAAAGCAATGCCTCTTTAATATTCAGACTGTTAATTAAAATCAGCATAATTTAAGTAGTGAACAAAACTGCGTGTTGACTCCAGGTATTTTGTTTTACATGACAGCATCCAATTTTCAGAAGCAGCACATCAGGTACAAAGACAGAAGGCACACTTGGGAGAGTATCACTCATCTGCGTGCTAAAGATAGCTTCCAAGCCTCGCTTAGATTAGCGTAAACCTTGGCACATGCCATAGCAGCTGCACAGCATTCAACTGCACCTTTTCCAGAATGCACCATGGGGCAAACAATGGTTTATTAAGATATTTTAATGTCAGATATATTAAACTGAAACCATTAGGTAGTTTCTTTTTCTATTTCAGGCAATATAGTTTCCTCTGAGTGTCTCTGTCAATTTATAAGATTTTACAAAAATGTATCTATAATTATTAGTGATTTTTTTCATCCTTTGTTGATCTGTGAGTCTTGAGGAAAAAAGGAAGAAAAATTACTTAGCAGCACAAAGAAACAATGAAACCTCCAGCACACACACATTATTCATGTCTAAATACCGCTGATTTAAAAAATCCTGAATAAGAAAACAAAATCATTTTCCACATTGTTTGCAAATACAGTATGCAATAATATTCGTAATAACTGTATATATTTCAAAGAACAACATGATTTTCATATTGATCTCTTAAATATTAAAACTTTTTAATATCATGTTTTGGGGTACATATTAAAGTGGTGTAATACATCGTTTCTAAAGGAAGTCTACTGTATGTCCTAAATTTATCTGTTTAGGACCCCTAGAATGTATAATTCTTCTTTACTTCACTGCCTTCATATTTTTTATCAACAATCCCGCTTTTAGAAGTGCTACTTGTTAATACTGCAATTTATTTAAAATAATTTGTATTGGCACTCTTACCAATTATTAGCTTCTCACCTGGAGTTTAATTCTTAGTTTCCATGATATTGGCAGGTCTAAAGATTCTCCCTCTCTCTAAAGCCCTGATCTGCATGCTATTTCATACAAGTCTCTGTGCAATTCTAGCCATGTGCAGGAATTCATGCTCTGTCCTGTAACTTGCAAACCTATTATCTAAACAACAGTCCTAGTAAGAAAGATATAAAAAGAGAAGAAACACTACTTTTGCTTCCATTTGTGCTAAAACACAGAACTACAGCTTGCCTCTCAGATCCAGGATTTATTTTAGGTTTCCATCCACTGAAACTATTCAACACTATAAACATTTTTATGGACAAGCAACACTGACTGTGATTGACTTACTCAAATACCTACCAATATTAGGAAAAATATTGAATATGAAACTCAAAGATGATTAAAAATAAGAAAAATGCAAAAATATTTCTAATTGCCTATGCAATGCATGAAAGAAAATGTTAAGGTGGATGTCTCACCATAAAAACGTAACATGCAAGCTTTTCAAATGGGTTTGAAAAGTCTCTTTGTGAATTGCAACAAATACACTGTGTAACTGCATATGTGCCATGTTTCTGGAATTTAATATTCCTTAATTACAACATCACGGTTTCTCTCAGTGTTGCACATTTATTTTATTGTACACATACACACTTTGCTACAATAATTCTCCCGGGATTTCTTAAAGAGCCTATGTTTCAGCACTGGTTCATGATTTGCTGACTTATGGATATTACACACCTGGAATTCCTCTGGCAATGTCTTCTTAGGCGCAAATTATGCCCCAGCAGAAACAAGAGCTTCCGCACTGAAAGTAGGAACATTTTGGTCAAGGGATCTTGGGCAGGAGTGCATGCGCATACACAGTCCCAAGGTCTGCATGCTGTGTTCTGCTGCACACAGGCCAGGGACGTTGTGGACATATCGTGCCCCACAAGCATGCACTGGGCGTTAGACTGGACACCTTGGGCTCACTGGATGTGCCAGACTTACCATGCACCAAGTCCAAAATGCACATAATTCAGCAAATTTGATCATCATGTATGCAGGCCATCTAGGCACTAAACAAACTCTTATTTGTCAGGTTATCCTAGGATACATATTCCATGCATCCTGCATGAAGCCAGATGCCAGAGCAGGCAATGCACTGCACTTTGTGTAGTAAAACTTCCTTTTAAAAAATTACATCTCCTTAAAGCAGGGATATCTTACTTTTGTAAAGCGCCTGTCCCAAAGAAATCCTGCATACTGTAACAACAACAAATAATCTGGAAGAGAACACAGTACTTCATGCCCTCATGAACACTGTGGAAGAATCACAGCTTCCCATGGTCTGATTTTTACCTTCCAAAACAAACAACACTGGGGGAAGGCAAGTCCGGGGCCAGTAACTTTTCAGTGTCATTTTGAACACGCTGTTTTTCATTCCATGGACAGTACCTTTTAAAGGAGATTGCAGTTACCCTACAGTTTCTCAATTAGTTGCAAAAAGAAAAAAAAAAAATTATTCAACGCATGTACACACTCTTGGCATGACTATTTCCTGCTGAAGGACTGCTTGTATCTACAATCATACCAGTCCTCAAACACAAAGGTCAGGGGAAAAAAAAAAAAAACATGGCTTGTCTTCAAAGTATTTTAGAGAATATGAAATCACATGTAAGAACTCTATTTTGAGATTCTATTATTTTATTTGTCTCTGGCCCGGCATTAGTAAATCAGAAGCTACCACAAAATCTCATGAGTGTTTCCACATGTGTAAGTTTTTATTCTTTCCAGTAATACATTAATCATCAGTCAGCAAAATACTTAACACCATAACTTAACGCTAAGCAATTGTCTCATTGCCCTTGTTTAATTCACAACAACAGAATTGACCAGCCTCATTAACAATGCATTAAATTCACAACAGCTGATGCAAATAGTATCTGATTTCCTAACATTCATTTCATCATAGTGAGAACAGCATCACCTGAGGCTGATGAAAAAAAAAAAGAGTGAGGCCTATCTGTTTTTAAATTGTATATTGATCACATAATTGAAGACTTAAATGCAGTGCAGGAGGCAAGTTATTTTGCAACATCTGGGCTGTGAACTCTGAGACCTTTTCATTAACACAGTTTGCTGCACTTTGCATCTTACATATTTGTAACAAAACAGAAAAAAAGTAATAGAAGAAATGTCAGATTCCAAATTTTTAATATATGGTCTTGCAAGTGCTATACACAGACTTCTACAAATTAAAACACTGAGACAACTTGACCAGCCCTTGCAAAATCTACAAATAATTCAATTTCCCTGGAAAGCTAGCAGAGCCATTACATTCAATTGACTTTAACAGATTTGGACGAATCCCCAGACCTACAGCCATACCTGGCAGCATCCCCAAAACAACAGTCAGTAAATGACATTTTAAAATACTACTGCAAAGACGCAAGGAAAAAGGGAGGAAAGGGAAATGAAAGACAGCACAGAGCAAAACCAGAGCACATCATCTCTTCCCTTTTAATATGACCATTTTTTCCAACTCCAGCATTTCACTAATTCAACGCCAGACCATCAGAAACCTAAACAGCTCAGAAAACTCTTTCAGCTCAGGAACCCATCTTTACTGTGGAGGGCATCACAGTCTGATTCCTCATAAGGAGGGGATGGAGAGAGTATAAAAGGGTGAGAAGCATTTTTCTTAAGCCTAAACATGCTAAGGGCAGAGTACAGAAATCTAGAAAAAGACTTGTGATGCCAGCAGCATCACCCCAAGTACCTGATTTCCAGTCTGAGAGAGGAAGACGAATGTGCTGGAACAAGCTGATAGATGAGACCAGGCTGTCTCCCGCCACAAGCAGCATTAGTAATGGACAGTTTTCTCCTGGCAGCAGGGATCCAGAGGCAGCAAAGCAAACATGCTTTCTCCTCCTTACAGATCCATGGAAAGCTCAGGAAACCCCCAGTCTTAATGAAGCAGCAAATATGTAGAGTACCCTACAACCTGAACACCAAGTAAGGTGCACATTTTTTTTTACATCATAAGCAGACTTGAATATATATTTCTAGGAAGGCCATCAGATTCTAAATCTATTTTTAAGAATATATATTTACATAAAGAAAAAAAAAAAGGGGGAGGGAGGTGCTTATTTTTACAGGCTGAGCAGCCAGAGGCACCCAGTGACCTCCAGATTGCTCACTACCTTTAAGCTGTGAAACAATAGCCTCTTTCTCCTGGCTTTTTGAATAGATCAAAGAACATGAGTTTACATTACATTACAGGGAAGCATACTTCTAAGCATACTTCTCAGTAATTAGAGCAAGTTGCAGTATGTAATTTTGGTGCTGTATACTATAAATGTTCTTGCTTCATGAACCCATACTCAGACCGCGTCCAAGCTGCTACCAAGAATCATGTCATCGCAGCAAGGGGGCCGTACTGCCAGGTAGGAGGCAGAGGAAACATCTGGTAGCAGTGTAGCTTGTGCCTATCAGAGAAACACTTCTTCCCTACAAATTGCTACTTTGATGGTAAATTCACACATAGTACTTAGACCCAGACAGATTTCCATAAACAGCCTCTTCCCTCCTCGCCCACTCCCGCAGACCACGTATGGAGACCTTACCACGGCCAGAAAGAAGAAAATCTAAAGATTTCTGAAGAAATTTAAATCTAAAGGCAGCTGGAGGGAAGGCTGCTGTACTTATTTAGTCGGTGTAAACTCACAACCACTTTGTTGTCTGTCACTTACGGCAGAGTTAGACACCAAAGCACACCACTGGCAATTAAAATGGAAAGAATGGCAGTTGTGAATGGGAGAAAGAATACAACCTGAATAGAGAATGAATCTCATTATTTGGGGGATTTTCTTCCAGCTTTTCAGTTATTGAGGACAAGCACTGTTCAAGTGTTTGAAAATTTTGTATCTTTGTATTCCAACAAATGAGAACCATCTTACTTGTGAGAAGTGTCCTTATGCCAGGAAGCACAGCACTAACTGTAACAGTAACATAAATACGACAGAGGTTATTGATTACAAATACAAATCAGGGCTTCTAAGAGTGCCTTCCTATAACTGCAATGATAACATCATTTGTAAGTTTCTGACTCACAAAAAAGCGAAACTGCACTTAGTTCAAACTTAACTGCTGCTAAAAGGGACAGACTTTGCCACAGACTGGCTCTGATACATCCTAACTCTGCCATCAAGTGAGATCAGCCATCAGTTGTCCACTGATCAGCTGCCTGCTTCACCTGTCCCTAGCTGGTCCACAAAGGTCCAGTTCACCACCTTAATTCAAAATCCCTTTTCTTCCCAACAGGAGAATTTCTAGCAACATTCATGGTGTTGTTACTGTTCTGAAGTCTTTCAGATGCAGATTGAACTTCTAGCATTAAAGAGGAATCATTAGAAACCCAGACAGAAATCTTCAGGATTTTTCTTTATGTTTCTAAAAAACACTGGAAGCACATAAAAAATTGTTTTCTGCAGAAATCAAGTTTATTTATATAACAATTTTTTTTTTCAAATCACTTCACCTATAAAATCATCTTGCAGAAACTAAGAAGAATATTTAGATACATAACATGACTGCACTTTAACATGATAAATAGTTCCACAGTACAATTTTTCCAGTGACAAAGCCCAGCTGGGAGTATCATGATGTATGTCAGCTGAGAGGTTCCTACCCTTTTCCTCACCCATCCTCCAGCCATTTTGCTAGCTTACCCCACAGCTGTGCTGATGGAACTGTTTGTGGAGCTGCACTCTAAGTCAAAACAAGGCAAAATGACCGCACTTAAGAAAACAAGTTCAAAAAGTACGTGTGGAGCAATTCTCTTGGGGCTAGCAGGAATCTCTTAAACAAGCTTTCTAATCTGAGAATTTTTAATGTAATATAACAATTAAACTCTAGGAATGCTGTATGGCAGTTTTGTCCAGAATAGCTAGATCTATACAAGCTTACATGTTTAGTTATTTTGGAGTAAAAACCCCAGACTGACAAACCTGAAAAAACCCTGTCAAGTGGACCTAGAATTTAAGAATTATTTATCTAGGAAGCCATCGAAAGCAAAACATTGTCTGAACAACACAAGTACTTCATTTTCCTATTTTTATATTAATTACACTTTTAATGTCTACTTCTAGAATTCATAACTATAAGAAGAAAAAAAGTAATTATTCAAAGTGCCAGTTAAGAATATAAGGTCTATTTTAGTTGCATGGAAAGCATTTCTTGTTTAACAGTTAAAATTAGAAAACTTAAACATGGAATGTCAGAAAGTGAATGACCATCGGATAGTCAACACTGCCTACATTTCTGTCAGGAAAAAAAAAAAAAAAACCACCATAACACTACATTCTAATTGCAGTCTTTCCTACTAGAAACAAAAGAAACTGAGTTTCTTCTGAAAGCTTTCCTCAATTCAATTTATTACTCATCAGTGTGACTTTCAAAGAAGACATGCACCAGATGTACTGGTCAGCTTCCACAGAGAATATTCACATATAGAAAGGCCAGCAGTATTTTTTTTTCCTAAAAAAAAAAAAAAAAAAAAAAAAAAAAAAAANCTATACCATTTTTTTAAAACATATTTTTTTCCTATCTAAGAGTTTCAAAGTTTTCTTTTGGACAACAGCAACCAATTACATAGGATGAGAGTGGTAGAGTGGTTTGTTTCTCCTTCAGTGAAGAAGTTCAACGGCACTTCCTGCATAAGCAGCAGAGGCACCAGAGACAGCATTTGCAATTACAAATTACCTCACATCACTTTCTGTTAAATGACTTTTCAAGGCAAGTGCTTTCTTTCAAAGTATTTCTTTCAAAGAAATAGGTTCTGCATCCAGTGGCGGTGTTATTAATTTCACAGACTGGAGAGCTGCGTCTGGCACTAGCCACTGTCTTCCTTGCAGAAGTCCCGTACCTCACCTGCTGCACCTTATTTAGCTAATGTTACCATGATGTGCTAATCTTCAGGAGAGTCCAGCTTCTTAAGAATGAAGAAAAAAAAAAAAAAAAAAAAAAAAACCACCTTGATGAAGCACTTCAGTTTGGAGNAGAAACCAGGACTGACACAGAATTGCAGTGTTTGATCTGTGTTTGTGCACTTCAGGTACAAGCACACAGCAATTATTTTTCATAAGCTTGACAAGTCACCCCATAAAGCAGGTGGTGTCGAACCACTCCAAAAGGTTCTGGAGTTCACTGATCCCAACTCCAAGGCCAATGGGAGGGCCTTGCTCTCTGGTAGATGATTTAGGGACAACTCTACTGGAGTTCACTCTTTCCTGATCATAAAATGCAGTCTTTTTTTTAGCAAACACACATATCATCTGTGACTAGTCCGGAGGCTGAACCATCACAATCACTCCAGCAAAGGCTGAAAGCTGAGAGATTAAAAGAATGCTGATCTGTTGCTTCACATTTCTTACTGAAATAAAGGGCTGAAATATTAGAGTAAATGAAAACAAGAATCGTGCCGGCAGTAAAATATTACTACTCCTATTTTACGCATCGTTGTGTGCTATGTAAATGACAATTCCATCTGTGCAAAAATACCTGGACAAAGACTGTGCTGCATTAGCTTGCCCGCAAGAACCTGTATGTGTCAGTGGAATGACAGCAGTACCTCTCCACCCCGTATTTCTCGATTTATAAATCAGTTAAAGCAGCCGCCACGCCTTGCAGCTGACTGCAGCACACGCAGAAGGGGACCCGGGCACGGGCCGCTCGCACGCGGTGCCGCGGGCGCAGGGCTGCTCGCACGCAGGAGAGCTGCGGGGCCAGGGCTGACCGTCCTCGCCCGGCGCTGCTCTGG
>VXAV01000127.1:894998-922023 GCA_013399715.1 Alectura lathami
AAAATAATACAACATGTCTGATCAATAAAGCTTTGTATTAATGCAGCCCTCAGAAGGTAGTGCATTGGACGCCCACGTTTAAGTTGTACTCTTCTTTAAGAAAAAAATCAGTGACAGCTGGCCTTTTGCTGTCATATTAAGATATCAGATATCCAAACTCAGGATTTAAAAATAAATTTTAGCAGGATTTCAAATTAATATTTTAGTGGTTTTTTTAATATAATATTTAAATGAANAAGGCCTGTAAGTGTTTGCAGTGTTTAAAGGAACCACTAGTTCAAAATTCTATCCAAAGATTCTGTATCCATGACGAGAGATGGGCTGGAGGGGATGGAGTTGCCAAATATTTTTTGCCAGATACCATCACTGGCCACAACAGCAGCTGGTACTGCCACTGGCAGAAATATCTCTGGCTTTATGCCAAATCTTGTACCACTTCAAAGGAGCCTGTATACTACTTGGATACTCTACTAGGAGATGTGTGTGGATGTATTCGTAGTTTAGGAATTCTTTAAAATATAGTAAGTCAGAGAACTGTAAAGATTTTACATTGCTTACCGAAGTAAAGTGATACAGGGATTAACGTGCCTTACATTGCCAGTGAAAAGATTCTGTGCAATATGTGAAGCAACTGGCAATATTTAATTACCTTTAGAGGAAAGTGTTCTTACTGAATTGCAACTCCCCCTACTCTTGGCAGAACATAAACAATTATTAAAGACCTAGAAAGNGATGTTTTACAGGTATAAAGGTGTACAATACTTAGGAACCACTTTACTACGCCACTAATTTCATTTAACATACATACTTTTCTAAAACTAAATATTGCAAAATNTGGAGTTCACAGGATTTATCTATAAATTTTGGCATGGGAATCAACACTGAGCCCATTGTTGCACCATGCTGAGAGCTTCATCATTTTAAACAGCAGAGCTTACAGGTACTGTACATTTACAGTCTAGTTTTTATTGAACTGCAGGAGGAAATGACACATTTGAATTGCTTTTAAGTTTATACATACATGTGATCCCCAATACATGTGACCCTTACACTTGGTTTTAGGCTTGTCAGAAATATGTGCAAGTTTGAAGGAGTACAAGCTCAGGCCTTTGACTGCAGTCTTCTCCAGACACCCAAAATCTAGAGAAAAACAGAATTGTTGCAGCTTCAGTTTAAGGAATGCAGAACAAGAGAAGTACTGCAAAGGGAGACTGAAACCCTTAGGTGCACAAGGGCAAGATTTAGAGCAGATAACCTGAGGCTGGTGTAACTAGCATATCTATCGAGCCAACATAGCTGTAAGGGCGAAACAGCAAACCTCGCTGCACAGGAGTCACTTTATATGTTCTTATTTACATGAGCACTGTGTCCCCTTTGTATCTCACACTGATCTTCTGGCAAAGCTTCCTAGTTTACTTTGCGTGAGAAAGCAGTTTCGTCTAACCCTTCTTCAAGACAGTGAGTTCAGGAAGAACTGAAAAACTTCCAGGAGACCTTTACTGTCTTGCAGGACTTGACCTACACTTAAAACAGGCGTCCAGAGAGTTTAAGAAACGTGAAAGTTAGTTTAGTTGTTCAGTTTGAGATCATCTTCAAGAGGCCTATTTCTGAGTTATGTGCATCTGCACTCTGCAAAGTTGAATCCCTTTAGAGTCATCAAACCAAGTAACAAAATTAAGACGTCAGAAGTGATGATTGTGTTGTGTTCTTATAGCCAAATACAGAATCCTGGAAATACAGGTATCAAAATGTTTTGCAGGCACATCTATACTGGACAGTTTTTACAACATGTCAACCTTACAAAGGCTTCCTGTGCAGGGGCCTAAAGTTCCAGGAAAGCAGGTCTTGTGCCAGCACACGCTGCCTGCACCTTCCTTCCACCACAAAAAAAAAAAAAAAAAAAAAAAAAAAGAAAGAAAAGGAGAAAAAAAAAAATGGTTTAGTCTACATAGGAGAAGAGGGTACCAGCCAGCTTGGCACCCACGCTGCGTCCCGTCACNCATGAAAACAGGCAGCTGGTCAGGGAGGACAGATTTTTATTGCCTTCATTAAGAGAAGGGCTGAGAAGAAACTTAAATCTAAAGTAAGGGGTTAGAAGATCTGCTGCCTCGGGAAAGACGCAAGTCCTTCTCAGACAGTTACAGAGAAGTAGACAAGTTGCGCAGAGATTTTCCCAGAGACTGAGAAAATTATTGAATCTTGTGTAGATTATTTGATGCTCAAGAAAGGATAATGCTACAGCCTTACTAGAATGTGCTTTCAGTTCAGAGGATCCTAGTCTTCAGATTTCCCATTGCTCACAGAACCATTGTCCTTGTTGTCTCTGGGGCAGTTTGCCAGCCCTGAAAGCAGCTCTCCAGGTGATCTAACCCTTTGGCTGGTTCACGACTATTCCAGTCATTCTGGCATACCTGAAATTCAAGGTGAAAGCAAAGGATACACATGCACCACATGACAGAAGCTGTACAGGGGTTGCATCCAGCCCTCATCTTCAGCCATAGCTGGGGTTTGTAATTATGGGGCCAGTGCTGGGGTCAATGTAGTGAAATCTCTCCCAGAACTGTGCAGAAATGCCATGTGAAACTCTGTAGAACCATTCATTACCACATTGTGCATCCTAGATTTTTTTTTGTTTGCTTTTCTGGGGACACTCCTCATCTACTTCAGTGCACTACAGGGACTGAGATGAGCAGATATTTTCAGACCACTGCTGTTTGGAAAAGCTGGGGTTAAATCAGGCAAAGAAGGCAGTCCTTCTGCTTTAGAGCCTCCTTCCCGTGGGAAGTCTCTAGCAAGGAGTTTACATTCGCACAGCAAGTACAACAAGCTGTGCTGTCTCCCTCCCACCAGCTGTCAGCTGAATGGGACACTCCTTTCTGAACTTTTACAGGGGCCTGAAATCTGCGCTGCTAGAGCAGCCTACCAATTCCTGTATGACTCATGTGAGGCCTGCACATCCCATTACACAAGCCTGGTCCCCAGACTGGTTAAATTCACTACAACAAGCTTCTAGAGTTGTTACAGAAGTGTTCACAGTACACTATATGAAAGGAGATCATTATTTCATTTAGCTGAGATTTTCCGTTCTTTGTACCCTGCCCAAAATGTCTGAAGTTCATAGCACTTCAGTAAATGACTATGATGAATAATAAGTTATTGTCCCGTATATTACGGTTCTTATTAGAACTTTGTGGAAAACTACAAAATCTGGGTCGTGGCATTTTTTCTCTATTCACTTCATAACAAGTGAACTTTGTATAATGCTGTATTAAGACTATCTGGTACATTCTTTTGTATACTGAATCCTTCTCCCCTGCTTATAATTCTTCTGGACCAGACTGATTTTACACTGTCTGATCTGCTATTGTTCTTCTGAGATCAAAACAGTCAAAACAGGCAAGAGTAAGGTCATCAGTGATATAAGCTGCATAGTCCAAAATGAAAACAAAATTAAGCCATCCAAATCTGTGCTTAACTTCTCAGTGTTAATGAAAATGAATCTAATTTGCCGCTTCTCTACCTTGTACTGTGTGTGCTGTGATCAGCTACCCTGGAGCCACAATGTAGAATGACCCTCTGCTGAGCACCCACAGACATATAAAGCCATTCGAGTTAGCTACTTTAAAGCTGGCCTATAGCTCATCTCCTGTGATGGCCAGTTAGACATGCCTCTATACACACTGCATTTCAGAAGGGTGATAGCAATAGCAGTAAAGATTAACTCAGATCTTAGCTTTGATTTAAGCCTGATTCAAACTAAAGACTGATCAGTCTTAACTCATTAGCTATCTCATGAACCCAGCGAACATCCTGGTCACACCACTTCCACCTGCCTTATGCAGCACTGTGTCGAGTAAACAGTCTCACTGAGCCAGACAGCTGAACCAGGCTGCTGCCATCCTCTGCGGACTGCCAGCACCTCTAGGTTTTGCATTGTGAAGAAATTTCAGCCAGATATTTCATGTGGACTCTTGCTATAGCAACTGCAGTTAGTATTGCAGTAGCCTCAAAGATACTAATATGCATACAAATACCACTTTTAGCTAACCTAAAACACCTACTTTGAGTTCTAATTAAGTGAATGCTTTACTAATGAAAGACAGATTGAGATTTGCAATTAAAGGCTCATTTTACGTCACTGTTAGTAGTATGTATGGTTGAATTTAATCTTTGGATTTAATTTCTGCTTTTCTTCCAAGCTGAAGCAGTCTACTATTGCAAGCAGTACTTTTTGATAGGAGGAGATGAGATATGCCCTTACTTTCAACTAGGTTCTGGAAGGGTAGATTTATTTCTCACTTGGCTTTAGCACCAAGTGGTTTAGTCAGGTTGACACTCAGGCAAGGCAAGGCTTAGGGCAACAACGGCGTGCTGAAAGACATCTAGTGCCCACTGTTTGTAGCTGAAAGTGTGGCTTGGTACTGCTGTCTCATTCACTTGGCAAAAAGCCCTTTGCTGAGTTGTATTATAAGCAACTTTTTAACCTACAAAGTCAAATTTCTTTTACTCCCCACTAATTTAGCAGTAGTGACAATAAACCACAGACCCATTCCATGGTAAGGTAGGTAAGGAGTTAGTTCGTTCTCCAGCCTGCATCTGCCCTTGTGATCTTGTTCTTTTGTTAAGCAACCTTCTGTCCCCTCACAGTTACTTACAAGACTCAGTTGTGCCACTATTTCTTCACACAGACTTCTGGCAGAGATAACGATGCTTGGTTGGTCTCATTGGCAGTCTGGGTGTTAACGTAATTCTTTAATAACTAACAGGAACTTTCCAAAAGACTTGAGTATTAGTACGGTTTTCTCAGCTGTCCTTCATTGTTATTTTCAACGGACTGGTTCTATGATTCTCATTTTAGATATGGCAGCTATTCTGAGGAATATGCTGAGCTCACATGTCCCATCCTGCTTCCATGTATCTGCAGAAGCATTGTATATATGGATGGAAATTACCACTCCAAAGAGCGTTTCCTCCCAGTTACGGACCTGCCACCTTTGGCCTGGAATACAGGGGCAGTTCAGTAGGGTGCCTAAGATTAGCTTCATCCAACAACAACAACACAAAGTCAGATTTGCACATTTCTTCATGCATCTAAATCTAGATTCTCACACTTTCCTCCCTAGGCTGTTGCCTAACTCCAGGGGCTTTTCTTGACCCCAGTTATCTCTCTTTTCAACAGCTAAGCCCCTAGGCATACCCAGAAACAGATCTGAGCTGTTTACGCCTTGACAGCATCAGGAAGCCACATTCCTGAGCTCTCCTGAGATCCAGAAACTGGGAGCTTCTCTCGTTGCTTTGCATGTGGAGACTGATGCGAAGCACACCAGCTGGTGTCCTTGCCCCTGAGGACAGTGGATGAGAGCTCAGGGCCAGGCAACTCAGTGCCCAGAAGGCAGAAGTGACAATGCTTAGTGCTGTTATAATTAAGTCGTCGTAGATTTGGTCTGTAGCATTTTGTGGAACTACTGCTTTTCTCCTGTAGAGAAAATCCTAGTTAGAACTTCCGTCTCACTCTTTCCAACTTTTTTTAAAGTGAGAGCTGGGAAAATGAGGGAGTTGGTGTTGCTTCCCAATGTATTTTTTTTTCTTTGATGAAAATAATGCTCCCAATCAAAAGCAGAGAAAAAGTAGCACACATTAGGGAACCAGTTGCACAGTTTTCTAATTTAAGCCATTGCTCTTCCACATCTCTCCCCCATTCTGGCATTCAGTTATCTGATTCATCCTAGTTTGGTAGTCTGCTTGTGAAACCACACAAGTCTCTGCTTGTTCTGAAGAGCAGCTCACCTACTGTGGGTAGTATGTGATAATAGCAAGGGATCTGTAGCAATAAAATACCCAGAAATGGATAAAAATATGTTTGTTGCAATTCTGCAAGCTATAACCACTGCCGAGCTCGAACACAAGCTCTTGCTGTAGAGCACTGTAGCTATCTTTTTGTACTTGTGGTAATTCAGGTGGTTTAGAGAGTAGGAGATAAAAGTGTATCCAGGTATCATTGTACTTTAACTGCCTGATTTACATCAGACTACACATCTAGATTTTTTGTCCTAGCCTGCATTCTGCAGGTACAGTTAAACAGCAAATAGTTTGAAATTTCAGCGTTTTTTTTCCACAGGTTGCAGAGGGAAATGGACTGGATAATATCTTCATTTTTCAAAAGTAATAAGGCAGTATGTACTTTAGTGATCTTTATATTGTTCTAACAGCACCTGACTTTCTTCTTCCACACCACCAATAACAGCAACAACAAGGAATTGGTGGAAAAGGATCCTGATTTTTTTTTTTAATCTTAGGAAACTATTAAATATATTAAGGTGATTCTCCTTGAGGTTCAAATCTTGAATTTTCAGACATGATAAAGACCTGAAATAAGAAATGATTTAACAAAGACACTCCCTCCCATATACTTAAGTATTTAAGCTTAGTAGAAATCCCTTAAATACTCACTTGCATCCCTTGATCTTTCTCCCTCTTTTTTTTTTCCCCTGATTAGCAAACAGACGTATTCCCTAGAAGGTCTGATTTCTGTCATAACTACAGCACCTCCATGTACACCAACAATTTATCTTTTGAAACCTTATAGAGTTACTAGTTATGAAAAAAGTCACAACTTGTCTGTGTTTGCCATCCACGCAAATGCACGCTAATAAAAACACTGCTTACCATGCCTGGAGGTCTTCACTGAGAAGCATATACAGGAATCTTGATGCATTCTCTCTGAGAAGCAAATTATTGTTTTCCTGGTGTTAAAGTAGAAAACACTAATGTGAGGGGAAATGCCATGTGCTAAATCCCATGCTGAAACCTGGGCTTCTTGGCTGTCCAGGTTTGCAGCTTGCTCATGAGCTCACAGTGTAAATATATTTACTATTAGAATTTGAGATATTTGTTCACTGATGCTTTTCTTTGGTGAATTTGTCATTAGAAGAGTCTCAACTATTAAGAGAGCTGGTACCACAACCGCAGGGCGGTGATGCCCTCAGCTGTGTTTCTCACAGGTTCCAGGTGAGATGAGTCAGGTGCCTGAGAATCTTGGGACAGGACGTGGTAACAGCTGAGACCAGTAAGCCGGGTTACAGCTACCTGTGTAGCTACTCAGTACTTCTGTAGGTGAAGAAAAAAAGCATTCACTTTACAGTGCATTAATGTGGATTCTTCCATACAGTAAGATAATGCTAAGAACAAGCAAGTGGTGATGAGCTAATAAGCAGCTGTAATTTGTGTGGCAGAATGCAAGTGAATTCAGTGCAGATTCTCTCTTACTTCTTGTGCTATGGAACCATGCCCCCACCAAGCAAAATACACATTTATTACACTCTAAATTCATAAAAGGCAATAAAAATAAACTCCTGAATTGTCCAAAAGTAGCCCATGCATAAAAATGAGTATGTTGTTATGGTTTTTCTGGTAATTTGTCGTTCAATGTCCAAGGGTCTCTGCGTAACTTTCACTAGATCTGACTGTTCAGTTTCCGTGTCGCTATAACCATTCCCTGCTCCATTTCCCTTGTTTCTGAAAGATCCTTCGGTTATTCTTCCGTCAGATTTGTAGTTTCGTGAAGAAGATTTCTTTGTATCAAGACAGTGTGTTGTGCCCTGGTTAGTTTTCTGTATTTAAGTGTTACAGAATTGTGTCTGTTTATTGTTATTTCTGCTGCTTTTGTGAAAGGCTTACTTTTTGTCTGTCCTTGTTTCTAGAGTTTTCTAAAGCTGATTTTTCTAAGGCTTTATACTTGCTAAGGCACTTCACTTTTTTTTTTTTTTTTTTATTGTTATGCAAGTCTAGCTACCAACAGCACAACATTTGGTTGTCTGTCATCAACTAGGAACATGCAGTTAAAATAAAAATGTGTAATGCGCAGAGTATGTGCCTTTTAGCAGCTTTCTCTATTCAGCATGTCTCCAAAGCCAGGATTTTCTTTCCACAGCGAGGTGGAAACTTGTGGAAGTCAGGGTCCAAATCAAGAGTCTGCTGAAAGTACCTTTGGCCAAGGAGTTTTGTCAGATTAGTAGTTGGTCCAAGTTGTTCATCAGAGCTGAGCGATTTATGTGCAAAATCCATTGATTTATGCGCCTTTATTTTGACAGAGAAATCAAAGTGTTTGTTTGTTTTTAAATAAAGCCTTCTCTGCAAATAGGAAAACTTATTTCTGAAGTCTCTTCTATGAGTACATTACAGTATAGTTGTATGTTAAAACTCCTTTTTCTTCTGTACTGACTTCTTTTCAATTGTTATTCAAACCAGTTTTCTACTGCCTCTCTTTCTCTCATTTTCTGTTTTTTTTTTTTGTTTTTTTTTTTCCTTTTTAAATTCCCTTTCCTTTTCCCTTGCCTTCTTTAAAATATCAGGAACAGCTATTTAGATTTCCTTGGCCTTTCTGACAAACCTCAGAGATATTTTGTGGGCTTTCATAGCCTGAACAGTTACTTTTTGTTCCCAAACAAAGTTAATAAACTATTGAAGTATTTATCAACACAAGCTGAGTTTTAGCAGTCCAACAAAAATATGAAGAAAGTGAAGTTTATAAGGAACCATTTTTAGGTCCACATTTCTTGCTAGGAAGCATAAAATACCTAATTGTATTGTTAAATTAGTAGGTCTCTCTACTAATTTAGATAAGTAAATAGATACTAATAGATAAGTAAAGAACATGCAATTACCCCAGTTTGGATCAATTCTGTATTGTTCTCCTTTGCCTCTTTGAGCAGCTCTCTGTCTCCAACACCCACCCCCTTATTCTCCCCTTGGGCTGTTGGGCAGGTTGAGGAATGGGGCTTTACCAGGCAGCAGGGAGCTCTGGGCAGCACTCAGCTCCATTGCTGGCTGGCGGGCGTGCATCACCCCACAGCAGCAGCCAGCATTCCTGCGTGCCTGCCCAGCCCCGGGCAGCTGGGGGCTTCCTCTGCTCATGTCCAGGTGGTAAAGGCCAGTCTCCGTGGAAATCACTAACAACAGCAGGTGCTGACAGTTTCCTATGCAAATCAAATCTCACATTGATTTTCCACTTTCAGGTTTATGGGAACTTAATGTTGCCCTCACTGTTTATTTTAAATTGGGAAGACAAGCAGTGCTCAAATACTTGCTCATTAAAGTTATACAGCAAATATATGTTTACATATTTATAGGAAAACTTGCACATTTTGTTTTGTTTTGTTTTTGCTTTTATCAGTGGCCTGATTTTGTTTTTCTCATTTTTGTTTTAATCAGTGGCCTGACATTTAGTCCCAGTGAAGCTGTGGGCTATGGTTTCAGTGTTTTAGCTGGTAAATGTCACTCTGCTACAGTGCTGCATTCACCAGCTCTGAAGCAGTTTTTATCAGCAGTGGTGCCATGTGCCAGAGTTCCCTGCATGCCAGACTGCTGGCTTAGCTTGTTTTCCTCCAACAGCTGTACAAAATATCTGAACTGCAAAGGCAGGAACTATTCCATTTTTGTGTGAAGGTGATTAATGAGAAATCGGATGTACAGAGTGGCTAGTATAAATGCTGTATCCTAGCCCTTTACTTTCAAACCTCCATTAATGAACAGATTGATTAGTTTACTGTTTAAAAGACTGCTTACGTTGAGTTGCTTGAGGATTTTAGTATGTAGGAGTTAGCTTACAGGCCTCGCTGTGAAGCCAGGCAGGCAATTAAGAGTTATCTGGAAATTTCTTGCTTTAAAGGTGTGCAAAAGGTGCTAAGAGACCTGCTGTGCTGGCTTCTGCAGTGGTCTCATACAGCCTGTTGGCAGCAAGATGAGATAGGCCAGGGACTAAGAAAGTCCTTGAGCTGTTGCAGCTCAGGAGGTCACAAAGACAACACAAAAACTATCTGACCCTTTTTTTTTTTTCCTCTCTCTCTTTCTGCTGCCTCTTTGAGGAAGGCTGAACCAAATAAACCAGAGATCTTCAGAGACATATCTCTTGCAATGCAAATATTCTACAGGCAGCCTTGTAGCTAAAGTAAATAGATATTGGGAAACACCCTGAACAACTAGATTGACCTTGTAGAGGCCCTGCTCCTTTCTTGCGCAATAGATGCCTGCTTCTGCTCCACAAGACACTAATAATTCCTGTTAGATTCCCCAACAGATTCTGCTGGAGAGGAAAAACAAATGCCTTGATCTTTTGAAGATGGAATACATCAATCATTCTCCAAAATTTACTTTTGAACAGAGTTTTGAAATGCACTAGCAGAAGAGCTCATCTTCTTTTACAAGCTTTGGGAAGGCTGCAGATGATTCAGTTCGTTTCACCTTAACAAGTTTATACACTGGAACGAACTGAATAGCAGCGTTTGTAGCTCACAGATCTGCAACAGTTCCTCTTCCTTAAGCATGCATGCTTATTTTCTCAGAAGTTTCCCCCGTACCTATTGATGAGTGATGCTGAATTCCAAGCAGTGGGAACACTGTTGGCTCTTCCTGGTGAGAGGGTGTAAGCAGAACTGGCCTGACAAGATTTCTGGAGAACTGCCACTCCTACACGTTTGCAACTCTGATAGTTCCGGGTATGACATGTCTGTGGACATGCACTTAGGGTTAATTTTTAATGATCAGAAAGGTTGATAAATAGTTCTGACTTACAGATTACAACCCCAAACTCAGATAGGGATCCATTTGTCCATAGGGTTCAGCAGGTTTCTACTGGTCCCTTTCAAGGGAAGATTCCTAAAACAGAGGATTTTAGAATGTAAGCATCTATAGCCAGAGTATCTCAGGGACATTTTCCATACAGAGATCCTGTCACATCTGCTCTGTCTTGTTTGGAGGGGTATGTGTGGAAGGGGAAGGAGCAGAGGACTTAAGAGCTATGATCAGATGATATTTTTTAGAAATGATTTTAGAAAGTCGATAATTTTCCTGATCCTTTTTCCCTGTGAAAATAGTTTCCTATGAATCAAAGGGCATCTGCAAAGCAGCTTACAAGTTATAAACAGTTAGCAGAAGGTATAAATCAAGTGTGTCATAGCCAAATCTGGATATAGTAAAGATGTCTTATTATGATTTTCTTTTGGATTGTTACTTTTCTGGCTTGTACCTCAGCGAAGTAAAAGCACCAGATCAGTGTGGCCTCTAGATCTACATATATATGTTCACAAACAGAACTTTTTAATTTTATTTCATTACATAATCTTTTGTGAGTACACTTAGTTTGGAATTCACCCCAGCATTCAGCTTTGTGTGTGCACCCGGACACAAGAATACCAAATACCAAAGAGACTAGAGAAGAATGCACTATGTGGCACTGTGGACTGATAAAGACCATGGTGGTAATAATTCAGCTTTTTATAAAACCTGTTTTACCATCCTCAGCTTCTGGGACAAGGAGAATGTTAGGATTTCTTCCTGACCTAACTCGTATCAGTGACTGTTGTTTTCTGTGTCAGGTTGTAAGGGAGCATTGTGAACCTGCCCTTCCTTTCAGCCAGCTGGGCTGAGCTTCACTGCGGTTGGAGGCAAAGCCAGCATGAGCCCAGGAGACAGGTGGAAAGCTGCCTGGGAGTAGGGCTGCCGAGGGAGAAGAGCATGGAGAGCACAAAGATGGGGGAGGAGAGGGTGTGGGGGGACCCTTCTGGGGGCTGAGTGCAGAGAAGCGCTGCGATGGAGGGCAGCGAGGGAAGGGCAGGGGAGGGGACAGGACTGCAGTGCAGCAGAAAAGGTCTTGGGGGGCGGTGGAAATGGGGCAGACAGTGTTGGTACTCCACGTGGCTCTACCCAAGGAAAGGATAGAGGAGTGTCTGTTTAGCAGTGGTACACATTTTACTTAAAATGGACTTTTGAACCTGAAAGCAGTATTCAGACTGAATATTCAACTCACAAAAAAAGGCAGTAAATAATATTTTCTTTTACTGTTTTGATGTTTCTTGTATGCTTTTCTGAAACAGAACATGTTCTGCAGCAAAAACCCTGTTTGTTTGGTTTTTTTTGCTCAGCAAATTCAGAAAAACAGTCCCGGTGGATTCATGTGCCTGTATCTAACACTATACAGTAACAAATACTAAACAGAGATACCCAGACGTGCTTAAATTTAGATATCAGTAGCCATATCCCAGTAGCAGAATCAACATCAGTGCAAATTAATCAAACGACAAGAAACAGGGCAAAATGCATGGTTTAGGTATGGAAGAGTTTGTTTGAAATGCTGAAACGCAGCGTGGTTGGTGTCTGTCCTAGTTTGCCAAGCCGAATGCATAAAAGCCAGATTTTCATCCTCAGCAGGTTGTAGAGTATGTTTTTAAGCCCCAGGATGGATTTACTTGAAAGCAAGTTCAGCAGGGGAGGTTTGAAACCAGAGTCTACTATTCTGATGTCGGGAGTCTTGTATGGCTGGGCTGCTCAGCTGATTTGCTTCTCAGCTATGTAATTGTTAGCACAGCAGTTACACTGTTGCAACTTTCTAATACAAGTATCTGTGATTTTCTTCTACAAGCATTTCAAGATTTAAACAGTATACACTATGTTGTTTCAAAGGGACCGTCAGAAAATGCCATCGAGTCTTGGACAAATAGTTCAATTAAGAACAACAATAAAAACAGAATAACTTCACATACAGTGTTAAGTTTTGTGGATTCTAATAACCAAATATTACATCATGGTCATCACATCCCCAGGCTAGATGTCTGGGGCCATCTTACAGGCAAAGGAAAGTAAGTGTCAGCAGGTCTGGAACTCAGTAGCATCAGAAGCATCTGCTTTCAGCTGAGGCAAGGTGCTGTCAACCAGGTTATCACGGGGATCTTGCCATGGAGCAGGGAAGGAAACATTCTGAAATATTTGCTACAGCCCTGAAACAGAAACGCTGATGTTTTTCCTCTCCCTCCCTGCCAATATTTTTCACAAGCTGGTGAACTTGGAACAAAAATCTACCTTCATAGGATATAAGGCCATGATTTTTAAAAGAACTCTTTATTTGCACATAACCCCCAGCTGTGCAGAAAAGTGCTGATTACATGGTGGCTGTTAAATTTAGTAAGAAATTCCTTGCCTGAAATCAGTCTTGATACTCAAGTAGTGCACATAATACATACCCTGGTTTAAAGCTTTTAGTGTTAAGTAAGCTCTTTGTCAGTTTACCGATGCCTAAATTTGAAAGACTACTTTCTTTTGCTGATAACATTTACAAGTGAATTTGAGATCTTCTGCTACAAGTATACAGTCTATACGTAGAAATAAGCATACATAAGGAAGGCATTTGGGTAAATACTAATGTATACAAAGATAAAAACAAATAAATAAATCTGGTCATGCATATCAGCTGGCAGATTTTGATGAAAATCCTAATTCATCAGCACATTTTTGCTGAACTCTTAAATGTTTTGCTGACTTAAGCCAAAGTTCAAGAGGTTTATAACTGAATCCCAGCTTTAGTAATCCTAATTAAACTTCTTTGGCCTTATTATGCCTTAATCTGTGCACAAATCTCATGAGTGATACAAGACATGGCTGTGACTGAGGAGGGAAGCTGTTTCAGTTATATATCCAAGTCCAGGAGTTCTTTCTGCTTCCTCAAAAATAGACTGTACCGTTTCAGAGCTCTTCTCCTCCTTGACATGTGATGAAAGACGAGTTTTTTTGGCAGCTACTTAGAAATAACATTCTTTGGTTTGCCTCTCTCTCCCCCCCCCCCCCTTTTTTTTTTTTTTTTTTTTTTTTTTTTTTCTTTTTTTTTTTTTTTTTTTTTTTTTTTTTTTTTTTTTTTTTTGTGGGGGGGGGGCGTGTAAATTTAATATTACAAGATTATGTACATTTTTAATTCTTTACCATATGAAAAAAATCGTGATTTACTTTTGTAAAATGTTTGATCTCTTTTAGATACTGTGCAATGGACCAGGAACATGTGTTCCTGTCTGTATATCTGCTCTTCTTCTTGGGCTTCTAGGAATGAAAAGAGCAATCATTGTGTACGTAGAAAGCATCTGCCGTGTGGAAACTTTATCCCTCTCTGGAAAGATTCTTTACTACTTTTCAGATTACTTCATTGTTCAATGGCCTGCTCTGAAGGAAAAATATCCTAAGTCAGTTTATCTTGGTCGAATAGTGTAACAGAGCACAGGCTTTACCTAAAATAAACTCTGAGAGCTTCTCACTGAAGAAAATCATTCATGTAACTTAATTTATTTTCAAGGATTCCTGTTAAAAATTAGGCCAGTACTGGAAAAACAGACAATAATAAAGATATCTTTAATTAAAGTACACTTTTGTGTAGTGGTGTTTATTGCTGTCATGTAGGTCTGCTCACCAATACCCATAACGGCCTCAAGTCTATGCTGTTTCTGTTTTCATTTAGTTTTCCTGCTATGTGAATAGCAATTTTTGTCTACAAATAAAGATGGGAGTTTGTATTAATTGTAACATTTCCTGTAAGGAAACTTTGTGTAGTTTTCTAAATCGTAAGAAACAAAGTCTTGTTCTAGCACAACAGACTTTATTTCCTGTATGCTAGCAGTGAAGTCCCTTGTGAATCCTTAGAGTATAAAGGGAACAGTTATGTTAAGTTGGCTTCTTGACAGTTCATGCTCTACAGTCTTCCAAACCCCCCAGAGCATTAAACCAGTATCATTTTTCCTTTGGGCTTGTCAAAACTGTCCTTATAATCTGTAGTGCACCTTTTGAAAATTTTTGCTCAGTTCTTAGATAAGAAGGTGACGTGTCATGCTACAGACACAGTGCTTATAGATTTAAGAAACACTTTCTTCAAAGCTTACATGCAAAAGTCCTTATCAGGTTCACATCACAGAGAGCAAACTGACACTCGGGAGAGTTGAACTGGTTCAGGCTCCAACATATGGAGGAAAAAAGTGCTACTATCTGTTGTAGGGAAAGGAATAGATATTCCCTTTTCTTAATACAATAATTTGACTTGCAGTATATCCTATTTTCTCATTTTAAGCACCTTTCAGTAGTATGATATGCTCTTAAGACTTTGTTTTGGAAAATGGTATACTACACATAGGAACAATTTTTAAAACGCATTTCATTGGAGCTGAGCGTGTGACAGCCTACTGTAATATTTCGCATTCATCTGGCAGAATGGGATTCTACACAGTGTTCCACCTCTGAAGCGGTATAAACACATCTGTCACCTGTGCACACACAGAGCTGTGTGTCTGGCTGCAGAAACACGCACAAAGCAAACAGCCCACAGAAGAGCGGGCTGCTTTGCAGCCGGGCTGTGGCGTGGCCCCAGCAGCGCCTCGCGCTGCCGCAGGAGAGTCGCGCTCCAAAGGCTTTTCCTCGGTGCTGGACGGCAGAGGAGTTGCAGCAGTTATTTGGGTAGGGAATGGGGATGGCGTTTAGCTGAACAGAAACTGTAGGTCCTGCTGCCAGGAAACAGGAGTTACGAGGAATATTTTGCTTTTTTTGAAACATTGCGTAGAAAATTACTGCCGGGATATTGCGAGGCCACGTGGGGAAGCCAGCCGTTACAACCTGTCCAACAGGCTTTGTAACCCTTAGCAGGGGGAGAGGCACAGGTAGAGTCCCTTGATGTGGTCACATGTGAGTTCAGAACAGACACTTTTTGTGGTTTTTACCCCAAATTGTGTCTAACATTAAAGAACACTTAATAGGTTAAGAGTTTGTGGGAAGGAATCTTTGTGCAGTACGTACTCAGGTCCTTGAGAATGACCTGACTAAAGCAGTTCTCATCTGCTTAACATCTTTTTTCTTTTTTTTTTTTTTCCTCCCAAACTGGTATGAGGACTCTCTTATCAGGACTTTCTGCCTAGTTACAGATAATTCAGTAAACTGGAGATACACTGGGCTTTATTATGGCTAATGGTACTTTATGTGAGATTAGTGCTCTCTGAACTGAGCCTTGGTTTTAGTTTTGCAGTGGAACTGGAGTAGAGGGGAAGGAGGGCAGAGGCAGCCTCTTCCTCTGCCCCTAGTTAGGGCAGCAGTGCAGGATCAAGCCCCGAGGCTTAGAGAAGCATGAGAAGAGAAAGAAGAGAAAGGCAATGAATGTTCCCATTCACGCTCCACATCCGCACCCAGCAGCCCGCTGGCTGGGCAGCAGGGCTCAAGCTCCCAGCGCACAAACACAGGCACGGCTCAGGCAGCATCGCGTTCACGTGCTGCTTCTGTCAGAGCAAGGCAGAACGGAGCCCATCCTTCACCCTGCTCTGGATCTGTCCTTACAGGGCTGCCCAGGGCAGGACTGGGGGTTTTGGTGTGTTTTCAAACTATGGATTCATAAACCGTACGAGTTTGGCTTTGAACACCAGAGAGTTCCAAAGGCTTTTTTGCATCTGTCACCTGCTTAGCAACTACTGTTGAATGAAATCACTTGCCTGTTTAGACTTGTAACCTCCCATGTAAATGCTCAGAAAGTAGCAGTTGATTTCTTCACAAGAGGCTGTTCTGAAAAACTGAACTTCAGGCCTTCTGATGTGGAGGTATCTCGTCTTCAAGGCCTTGGGAAGACTTTTTCCCCTTTACTTCACTGCCAGCCTTTAGAGGAGCTAAGCCAAAAGGATCTCTGCCAGTGTTCCCCCAAAATCATGTTATTTACTCAGTTTGGTCAACCTGGGAATCTTAGTCAAAGTAATGAATTTAAACTGATTTTTAATCTAAATAATCAGCTTGGGTGTGAGCCTATAGGAGAGTGGGACAGTACACATTTCCTTGTACTTACTGCTGGATGAGGTGCCAACCTGAGTTAAGGAAACTTCAGCAGTTTGTAGTCAGTCTCAGTAAGTAAGAACTTGTCTTAGAAGTGACACAGCAGTCTGTAAAGTTAAAGCAGCTAGAATTACTCAGGAGAGCTCAGGAATGAAAGGATCACAGCCTAACTTTGACCAAAGCCTGCAACAAGAGACTGCATTTGTAACCATGGGGGACAGAACACAGAAAGAGTTCCTGGCTTAAATTCTGTTAAAGGAAAGTTTGTTACCAACCACATTGACTTTTTCTTGAACAGATTATCTCAAGTGCTAGTTCTCTGCAAATGCACAGTGGAGCCCAAGCTATGGTTTTGTTATTGAGTAGCTCTTATCTTTTGTTTGTAGTAGGTGGGTACAACTAAACTGCAATTGTTCTGAAGGAAAACTGCATTCTTCCTGCTCCCAGCAGTAGAACACAAAAAAAGCGTTCTGACAGCCTTGGAATCAAAGACTTAGAAGTCGCAGACTGGATTCCTTATGCTTAGCTTCTGGGGTTTTGCAGTGTCTCATTCTTTCCCTTAAATATTAGCATTCAGGCAAATAAATTCACACTACATATATGGCAGAGGTTTGGGGTGAAATCTGTTCTCTCTTGTTTCTCCATGTCCAAAAGAAGAAAGCAGTTTTGTGTGGATTTAAAGCAAAGTAGGGAATAAATACATTCTTCAAAGAAAACAAATATGACTTTATGGAAATACCATCTAAACTGGCAAAAATTCAAGAGAGAACAGAAGGCATCCAAAAATTCCTTCATTGAGTCCTAGCCTGGAAGCCAAATTTAAAATGAGTTTTAGTTATCAGATTGTTTTGTCTAGATGTGCATTAGTTGACAAGTATTAAATATTCAGAGTTGTTTTACTTTTGACCTGGTTGTCTTCTAAGGGAGAACATATATTGCATATGCATTAAAAACAAGTTAATTTTACTTTAGAAAGCGAGGAAGGGAAAATAAAAGAGGAGAACCAGTTGGACTGTAATAAAATAATGATATGAGAAAAGAGTTGATGCTTGATTAAAAAAAAAAAAAAAGCTTAAAATATTATTTCTTTGCTTTACAGCTCATTATGCAGATTGGAAACATAACATAGCCATGTTAGTTAAAAATGTAAGTCAGTATTATCAGGTATAAGCAATAAAATTCTCTTCATGAATATTTTCTGCAATTGATTGCAGTACCGCTCTCAGCTTTGTACAGATATGAGCAGATTAATATTGTCCCTGTAGTGTATTTGCTGTTAGTCTGGGCATAGGTAGAGCCTTTCCTTTCAGTCAGACAAAGGACGTCACCAGCCATGACGCAAAAGCTTTGATCATAGGGGTATGTATCTGAGACTTCTCAGCACTAGGAATAATCATACAACATTTAATCCATATCTAATTTCCTGAAATGAATCTGAACTTCATAAAAGTAATTATGAGCTGGCTGCTGAATGTAGTGTTTAAGATATCCATTCCCTAGGACATTCATTTTTAATTATAGATTAAGCTTCCATTAATTGAATAGCGCTCTGTGAATGAAGGACAGCTTAGATGTGATGAACACAAAGATAATTTAAATGAAACGTATTTGTCAGCAGAATATGGCACTGGAGAGAGTCTGTATTGTAGGACAATACAGAAAAAAAATTAACAACACCGTTCAAAAAATGCACATTTAAAAAGAGTAAGCTATATTCTTGCTCCAGACCAGATTGTCACAGAATTTGGTAGACTGCTAGTACTGGTCACAGTAAGTCAGAGCACAAGCAAGCAATATGTAGTGTTTGAAGAAGCTCTGGCTCATTCGCTTTGCTACTTCTCTCCTGTTGTCAGCCCAAACTGAGGCTGGATATGGCACCAATAAACGCCTGTTGTAGGAAACAGGTGAAGATCCAGGAAAGACAGCAGCAAGCCCTTCTGGTTATCTGCAGCACGGTTTGAACCTAGACCTTGCAGGAACTTGGGTGTGAATTTCTTTTTATCACCGAACTTCCTTATAGCATAACAACAGTCTCATGACCAGTACTGTTAATAGGAAGTATTTTGATGCAGAAGTTCATCTTGCAGAAAACAACTTCAGAAGGGACAGGCACAGCAGCAGCTTTCACTGCAATAGCTCTGGACAACATTTTTCATCTGCATTTCCATTTCACACTGCAATGGTAATGGAGAACAAGGAGAAAGTATCACGTGATAGAAAGATGGGCCTTCGCTGCCATGCTTATATAAGCTCAGCTGGCTATGCTTCACGGTGCAAAATTTCACATTTAATATGTCCTTTATACTAGCTCTCCAGCCCCCAAAAAAGAAAGTTTAGCCCATTTTGTATTCCAGTTAGTGGGTCAGACAGAAATATACATCTAACAAAAATAAGCAATTGCATGTTTAGCTATGCCAGTGATAGGCATTAACCCTGCACCAAAACCAGGCGTGTATCAAAAAAGATTTGTTGATTGATAACATCAGTTTTACACATACCTTTTGCTATCTTTGCTCATATCTTAGGAACAAAGCTGAATGAGATGTTTGGCATTTTTTATCTGAACAGAGAGAGACTTGAGGCAAAAATAATACTTCACAGACAAAAGTGGGGAAAGTGGGAGGTCTCTTTCAAGTTACGTTTCCTGTTTCAAATGAGTTACACCACTTCATCAATTAAAATACTACACATACTGAACAAGTCTATGGTAAATTGATGCTTCGTTAGTGGTAGCAGAAATACTTGTCCAGCACTACCATATTCTTGTCGCTGTTCCCACCCAGAGCATTTCATTGGAGTTTTTCCCAAAACACAGAGTCCAGATATTTGTGACTGTGCAACATGGTGGCCTTCTTGAGCAGAGGTCACTCAGTTCAGACTTAACTGTGCAATTGCTGTAGGAGATTTTGTATAAACTTAATTCGTAAAGAGAGAAAGAGGTAATATTCGTAGATGAAGTTGTCCTTGCACTATGTATCACATAATTGTAACTGTGGCATGACTCCATTATTAATATTATTAGTAATTAATAATAATAATAAAGATCAAGACTTAAGAAGTATTTTAATCCATGCAGTGAAGTTGCAGGTATGGGAATAGTCATCAATAATTTCAGAGGAGGAATTAAAGAGAGTAGATAGCTAAAACAGGTTGTACTGTTGTGCGTGATTGTGGGTCTTCCATGCTCTGGTGCACAGTAGATCCTTAAAAAGAAAACCCCTCTACTTCATTTCAGAAAGCACGAGTATGTGCAGTGTTACATCAGCATGATCTGCTCAGTTAGCATTACTGTAAATTCTACTCTGAGTTGCCGGTAGTTTGGCAATTAGCGTTTCCTGCTTTATTGTTATACAGCGCAATTGGACTCCACTGCTTTTCATTTATGATCCAGCCTGGGATGTCAGCTGACACTGAAATGAATGTCCTAACCTCAAATCCAGTGGCTTAAAAGATCTCTCCCTAACATTCGCTGCCAAGATGAAGTCCAGAAATTACTATTCAGTAGAAACAAACAGGGCCTGTTTTTCCAGGCAACCATTAAGAAAATGGTAGTAATAAATAAAAGACAAAGCATGACAGCTGGGAACCACAGTTAATGTTTTCTATATCTACTCTGAAAAGCAAGATGCCAAAAATAACGCTGCAGTATTTGTAAAGCAGCACTTTACGTGATATCTTAACAGCTCTACATTAATATTTGTAAGAAGTGCTTAAGAATGTAACAGGGCTATGAAAAATAATAGGTCAGATTTTTCAGTGTAGTTAGATACATAACAGACACCTTGATAAATTACTGGTGTAGGTATCCTCTGCTCTTCTGTCACAGATTTAGAAGCTTGCCATTGCTATGCAAAGATAATTATCTAGGAACAAGATCACAATTCTGAGCATATTTTTAATTTATCTCCAGACTAGGGAGAATTCCTGAAAAACTTCATCTAATTTTTTCCTTGGGTAATAATGAGAGTGGAATACAAAGGCTGAGGAAACACACAGAGCTGCTTCTATGTAAAGAACTACTTAAGGGAAGATTTAACAGATAATTCTGAGGGGAGTGAAGTTATTAAAGTCACCTTGGCACCTTCCTCCCCCTTTCTTTATTTTTTGAAAATTCAGAATATATAACAAAAAGCAATCGAGGTTTTTATGCTGTGTAAGCTGAATTTACGACCAGTCTGTAACACTGAACCATGCTGTCATGGATACTTCTAGAATATCATGCTCGTTTTCCAAGCTTTTTCCTCTAAAGATAGTTTGTTATAGAATGAAGATGCAAAATAAAGCTGTCTGTTTACTCACCATTTTTAATCTCCATAACTAGAACCTTCCTTTGTATTTGCACATAAACATTACGCGTGCTTTCTACTTGCATTCAGTTCTTCCCTCCCCACCCCCTTTTGGAGGCAGGTCAACAGGCAAAATACACAGGAGAACTGCACGTACGGAACAGCAGCAGCTCCAATGCTGCATTGACTACTGAGTAAGCACACCTAGCACAAGTACATAGTGTTAATATCACCTATTGTTTAAAACCCAGTATTCCTTTCATTAAAAGTTAGCAAATAACCACCTCAAATATTAAGTCTTTCTAACAGTTCAGCTAGGGAAAGAGTTCTCCACACTACACCCCCCAAAACCAACCAACCAAACAAAAACAACCGACCCACACTCAACATCTGAAAATTCTGAAGTTTTGTGGGATGCAATACAAGCCTAAAATGGACAGGATTAATGATCTGGGATGAAGCAGCTAAAAACCCCAGGATTCTGTATGCCGGTACAGTCGCAGTTATCTGAACGTCAGCTGTTGCAAATTCCCTTTTCTCCCCAGGTCTGAATCACATCCTCTGCCATCTACTGACGTGCATTCACAGTGACATCGATTATTTGAAACCTCTCTTATCCAAACACATTTGGGATCCTTGCTATTGTACTGAGTGAGTCTCCTCTCTGTGGTAGTAAGCCTCTGGCTAAGTGCCACTGTATCTCAGCCATTCACTCGTCATGTGCAACACTCATCAGCCTTTTCTCCTTTGCAACACGTGTCAGTCTCAAATAGCGTGTAAAGGACTCTGAATATTACTTGTGTATTGTTTTAAAACTGGGCTAACTTCTGCTAAGTAAAGCTTTCCTATCAAAGTTCAAAGAAGGGTAATGAACTAAAGTTAACCAGAAAACAGAAGATTTCCTCAAGCTTTTAAGAGTGCTGTGTCAGAGATGGGAAATGCTTCTCATTAGGAATTAGTCTCACTTACTAAATACAGCCTAGATAATTAAAATTGAAAGAAGTCACAGAACTAGGCAGCAAGGAAAAGGGTTTCTATTCCTCTTCTCCATACTCAGATTTTGACAAGGACAACAACAGTATTACTGGACAACTAAACAACCAGTTAAAATATCAACACTGCTCAGGCGTATCCTTGTATTCAATAGTGAATGTGAAGATTTCAGCCATCAGAAAACCAACCTATCCATAGGTCAATATATTTCAATTATTTCAACTGAGAACTTGTTGACCACTTTGTCCAGACCCTGCTAGGAGTTTTACTCAAACAGAAGTAAGGAGAACATGCTCAAATGGCAAAAAAAAATTAAGTTTTGGGATCTGGGGGAGGGAGATCAAGTGTTCGGATCAAACTCAGGTCATGCTGAGCAGGCAGCAGCCAAATGGTAAATCTAAAACGTCTGTCCACATGCTGAAGAGCCAGCAATTGCCTCTTATTACATAGATGGAAAGTTAAAGTGGTAGCTAAAAGCCAAGAATTATGGAAGCACAGAATATCCTCTAATTCCCTAGTAGGATGATCCCCTCTGAAACAGGATAGAAAACTCACTCATTAAATAGTCAGGAGTCAGTTAATAGAAAAATAAAGAAAGTTCCAGGCTACAGCAAATTACAGACGCGCACATTCACTGTATGCTTTGCATACCTCACAGCCACACGGAATGCTTTTCAAAGGCAGGCTGTAGCGGCATTAACTGCTTGTATCAATTCATTTGAGATCTGCTCAGAGCTTAAGAAGAGTAGGACGCTTACAACCAAGCCTCTATAGTTTTAAGGTGGTGTGTTCGACCAGCGGTCCCATCCCAGTGGGCTGGAAGCACCCCCCGGTGTGAGCGCCCTGAGCATCGCGGCTTCCCCTCAGTGCCCGGCACAGCTCGGTAGGCCGCAGCGTGTGCTCCCAGGCGAGCCTCCCTGCCAGCACCTGGTGTTTCCCTCTGTCACTGCTGCAGACAGACACCCTAGTGCTTTAAGTGCACGCACACCTTCTCTGCTCACTGTTGCTGGGAGGAAGAGGCCTGGTGCGTCTTGCTGGTGGGCACAGACCTCGGCCTTCTATGAGTTTCGGGAGCTGAGAGGAAGCTCCACATGGGAAGATTTAAAAAGAGTTATCACAAAGTAACCAAGGAAAAAAGCCACCATTTCTTAAGGGATCCAGTGTCGTCTTTAACAACAGTGTGAAGACACCGTGCCAAGTTAGCTGCCTACCAAAGTCTGCCTTAAGAAGAGATATGAAAGCTGAGTGGTTTTCTTTTCTTCACAAGCATAAAGGAAAAAAGGCAGATAGACTCATCGTCTCCTCCAGGAGGATAAATACTGGTAACATATATTGCCCCTGCATGCATGCATTTCCTTTGTGTGCTTTGCTACAGTGTTCTTGTCGGTAAACATCACCAGAACAGAACAGATGCTTGTTAACCTTTAGTTTGTTGACAAATGGAATAAAACGCTGGAGTACACATCTGCTGGTGACACCAATTGTCCAGGAGTGTTTTAGGTCCTGATCATCGAGAAATGAAGCCTGTCAAACAGGAGGGAGAAGTGAATCTCTGACCTATCTGCTGCAAGCTAGCAAACCTACTTGCTGTTATGGTACCTGAGGAAGAAAACTGTGAAATTGCTCAATATGCAAAATGACTGCATTATGAAGTCTTTGTTGCCTTCTGTTTGTGTTAGTTTTAGCAAGTTAGAAACCAATACAGAAAGCAAGCCTATCATTCAGATTTAGAAGCGGTATGGAAGAGAGGAAATCCATAACATTACCCAGGTTGCAGGTAAGTTATATACTTATTTGTATACATATATTTTTAATATCAGCTCTATCCAGGTACATACTTTGGCATTCAACTGTTGTTGAGCTATACCGCTGCTGATAAGAATGCAACTATCACATTTTAAAAGAAGGCCATGGATCTCAAAAACAAACAAACAAAAAAAGCACAAATGTCTGCCTTAAGCTTACTTAGCTAGCCTCAGCAGACAAAAAAGCAAAACAAAACTGCATTTTCAAAAAAGGACAGAAAAGGAATTCATCATTAGAACCAATGAAGAAAGTGGTGAATTAAGAAGTGAACATTTAGATATTAAAACAAAACTGGGTATATTATTATAAAGCGTAATCTTTACAGATATAAATGTGTAGAAATCTTTCGCTTCAGGAAGTTATTTTATCATGAACGAGTAACATCTATGTTGTAAAAAGTTAAATACAAAGGGGAATCTTTCCCAAAAAAGAAGACTAATGCTTCCAGTCTTGCAGCTTCCAGAACTCATGGTTAAAAACCCTTCCCAAAACAGGGATTTCCACCACCATCCCCTCTCAGGGAAAGTCTTGGTTTATATTTATTATTTTTTTTTTCCTTTTGCCTACTGCAATATTTTAGGTTTGGTCCTATGCAATTCTCGGAGCATTTTGGCATTGTGTGCATCACTGAAGACATCTCCATATAAGGGAATTTACTCAAGCAGTACGGGGAAAACACAGAACACACATGTCAGATATAACTCCATCTAGTCTGAATATGCCCCCATGTTTCAGTTTGTGATATGTGTAAGAAGTGTGCGTACTTCATTTTTCCAGATGTTGATTTTGAAACACTTGTAAATGCCACCCTTTTAGGTAGAATTAATGACTGCCAAGAAAATGTTGTCTCTATAGTCTGCTTGAGAGGAAAGAGGAGTGGGCTACAAACACCTCATAGCGTCCGTAATTGTTCTACAAGGCACGAGCGTCCCATGTGGGATGAGAGTAGACTCTGTTAAAACGGACACACAGGCAATCCCACATACATATACAGTATGGCATGTTTCTTTAAATCACGGAGGGCAGGACTGCACACCCCCTGAAATCCTCTAAAATAGCTACAATTAGTGGTATGAATACAGCAATGTTTTAAATCGATGTTTGAGGTAACCTTTCGACAGACGTTATATAAACTTAGCACTGACTATTTACAAAAGGAATCCTAGAAAATGAAAGACCCAGGACAGTTTTGGGTACTGACAGGATTCACAATTGCCTGTTCTGTAGAGCTCTTACTGGGCAGTTTTTAATGACACTGCATGCCGTTCTCACATTTGCTCTGAACAGGAATCTACTAGCAGAGAGATACAAGCTTTGCTGCTGTCACCAGCTACCTATCCTGCAGCTGTTTTAATAACCTCAGTCCCGCACATTGGTTAATCAGGCTGAAGCACTAGTGAGCAGTGGTGTCTCCAGCACCCTGGGACAGGCCATTTCACAATACCAGGACTAATTAAAACACTGACATGGGACAGAACAGCCCAGGAAGGATGCCACCAAGTTCGGGGGACTGCAGTTGTTCTTAGCTCCTTTCCTTTCAGCTAGGTGCATCAGAGGGGAAGCAGGCAGTACAGCCTTGTCCTTTGCCTCACCAGGTCAGCACTCAGAATTTTTTCATTCTCAATGCTCAGGAGTGGAATAGTTGTGACTCAGAACGCTTGGGGCTCCTTCCCTTCCTTAAAGCACGAAGTTACTGGAAAACATGTTCTTCAGCCAGCTCCTCCATCGGTTACCTGCAGGCCAGCAAGCTCTGTCAGCTGTACAGCAGCACAGCCACCCACTACCTTCACCAAGCAGGCACAGCCTTAGCTGCAGAGCTCCCAAACATTGCAGCTCCCCCCTAGGCATCCACCCCAGCTGCAGACAGAGCTGCACCCACAACCCTGCACGTGGTGACCATTCTCCCCCCAGCCCCATGGCTGGCAGCACCCGATCCCCAGCTAAGCCCTCCTCACACATCGCTGCCCTTCAGGGGAACCATCCAGCTCCTCCCAGCTGAGCCAGATAATTAAACCCAGGCACTTTATCAGGATCAGATGGGTAGGAAAGAGAAGATCATCCCAGGCTAGGCCTGACTCTGTGGAGGGGGCTTGCCAGTCACCCGGTTGCATGGCTTCAATCATCAGATGCTAGACGTGGCCTCCGTCACTGAGTCAAATGTGAGCAGAAATGTGTATTTGATAGTTTTCCATTGAGCCACATTAATTCTATAGATTACAGTGGAATTCCACAAGGGATAATTTAGGCTGAGAGAGTTTAATAGGACTACACATATGCTTACAATAATTCATGTGCAAGAATGTTTGCAAGATTATGGTCCATGTTTCCAAGAAAACAGATTGTGCCTCTTCGTAGCTCATTTTTCCGAGTTTCCAGCTGAAGTCATCAGGGCACGTTTATGATATTACATGTGGTTGCTGAAGAAGTTATTACAATGTCACAAAGAGGATTATGATTTCAGGTGGGGAATAATTCTTGTACAAATCCTCTTTCCATACAAACAGCCTTGGTAATAAAGAATGTGGAAAAATAGGGCAAAGATAAGAGATTTAAACGTAATGAGCCGGATTGCCCAGTACGCTCCAGCTGCTTTGTACTGCGCTGAGGGCTTTTACATTCCCTTTGTGTTGTCAGAGGGATGCCACACACAATGTGTTTCTAACTGTGCTCAAATACCTCGCTCTTTTGTTTCTCCTGTAGGGCATGAGTCTATTGCCGGTACAGCAGCAGTCACCCCAAAGGACAGGGCTTTCTTAACGGGTGCTCGGTGCCAGAATAAATGCACCAAACGACAGTTGTGTCACGATCAAATGAGGTAAAAATGATGTATTTCAGTATAATTTAAACCTGATTGTCCAACAAGAAAATATTATCCCATACTTTTGTCTGCTGCTGATCAGGAACATTTTATTTCAAAATTGATGAAACGTATAATTTATGGAGCAAAGCATACCAGTGGTAAACGTCTGAAACTTCCCAAGCCACTGTGCACTGCAGCAGCAGGCTGCACGCCTTACGAAGCAAGGCCCTGATCCAGCTTGGAGTCCGTGGCACCGTTCCCAACGACTTCAGAGGATCTAACCCTAACTCACACGTTCCCCAAGGCCGCGACAGATTACTTTCTCCCAACATCAATGCCTAAAAATTGATGAACTTTCATGATGTTTCCGCAAGCCACCATTTCCCTCGCCCCATCCCTTCGTTTCCTGCACGCTTTCCTTTCCCCAGTGGGCAGCTCTGCTTCCCTTAATTAGGAACAGCTCCGCTTCGGCTGCCTGGCCCGGCCGTAACGGCGGCGGCGGCGGGGACGGGCCCTACCGGGCCGGCCGCAC